>CM077094.1:175582159-175677710 GCA_039513925.1 Platanthera zijinensis | reverse complement strand
ATCGCATTTATTGTGCCATATTTAATGCTCCATATTTACTGTGGCATATTTAAAGCCTCATATTTATTGTGTCATATTTATTATGCCATATTTACTGTGTCATATTTACTGTGCCATATTTAATACCCCATTTTTACTGTGCCATATTTATTATGCAATATTTACTGTGCAATATTTATTGTGCCATATTTAATGCCACATATTTACTATTCCATATTTACTATACCATACTAACTATGTTATATTTACTGTGTCATATTTACTGTGCTATATTTAATGCCCCATATTTACTGTTCCATATTTACTATGTCATATTTACTGTATAATATTTATTGTGCCATAATTATTTTGTGATGTTTATTATGTCATATTTACCGTGCCATATTTACTGTGCATTATTTACTGTTATATATTTACTGTCATATTTAATGACCCATATTTACTGTGCCATATTTACTTAACAATATTTACTATGATATATTTGCTGTGCCATATTTTCTGTGCCATATTTATTGTGCCATATTTAATACCTCTTATTTACTGTGCTATATTTAATGACCAATATTAATTATGTCATATTTACTGTGCCATATTTATTATGTCATATTTACTATGCCATATTTACTGTTTCATATTTACTGTGCCATATTTAATACCTCATATTTACTGTGTCATATTTACTGTGCCATATTTACTGTACCATATTTATTTTGCTATATTTACTATGTAATATTTACTGTGCTATATTTACTGTGGCATATTTATTATGCCATATTTACTTTGCCATATTTAATTCCCCATATTTCTTGTGCAATATTTAATGTCCCATATTTACTATGCCATATTTTCTGTGCCATATTTACTATGTCATATCTTTCGTGACATATTTACTGTGCAATATTTAATACCCAATATTTATTATGCCAAATTTAAAGCCCCATATTTACTGTGTCATATTTACTGTGCCATATTTACTATTTCATCTTTATGTGGCCATATTTACTGTGTCATTTTTACTGTGCCATATTTACTTTGTCATATTTATTGTGCCATATTTATTGCCCCATATTTACTGTGCCATATTTAATGCCCATATTTACTGTGTCATATTTACTGTGCCATATTTACTGTATCATATTTTCTGTGCTATATTTTTTATGCCATATTTACTCTTCTATATTTATTGTGGCATTTTTAATGCCCCATATTTACTATTTCATTTTTAATGCTCTATATTTAATGTGCCATATTTATTGTGCCAAATTTACTGTGTCATATTTACTATGTCATATTTAATGCCCCATATTTACGGTTCATATATTTATGCCCCATATTTACTGTGTCATATTTACTTTGCCATATTTATTGTGCTATATTTACTGTGCTATATTTACTTAGCCATATTTACTTTGCCATATTTTCTATATCATATTCATTGTGGCATATTTAATGCCCCATATTTACTATGCCATATATAATGACTCATATTTACTGTGCCATATTTACTTTACAATACTTATTGTGCCATATTTACTATGCCATATTGACTGTGCCATATTTATTGTGCCATAATTTATGCCCCATATTTTCAATGTCATTTTTACTATACCATATTTACTGTGCCATATTTAATGCCTCATATTTACTGTGCTATATTTACTATGCCATATTTAATGCATCATATTCACTGTGCCATATTTAATGCCCCATATTTACCGTGCAATATTTACTGTGTCATATTTACTGTGTCATATTTACTGTACCATATTTAGTGCCCTATATTTACTGTGTCATATTTACTATGTCCATATTTAATGCAATATATTTTATGTGCAATATTTACTGTACCGTATTTACTATGCTATATTTACTTTGCCATATTTAATGTGCAAAATTTAATGCCCCATATTTACTGTACAATATTTACCATATCATATTTACTCTATAATATTTACTGTGACATATTTACTGTGCAATATTTAATGCCCCATTTTTACTGTGTCATATTTATTGTGCAATATTTACTGTGCAATATTTACTGTGTCATATTTAATGCCACATATTTACTGTGCCATATTTACTATACCATATTAACTATTTTATATTTACTGTGCCATATTTACTGTGCCATATTTAATGCCCCATATTTACTGTTCCATATTTACTGTGTCATATTTACTGTATAATATTTACTGTGCCATAATTACTTTGTCATGTTTATTATGCCATATTTACTGTGTCATATTTACTGTGCATTATTTACTGTGTCATATTTAATGACCCATATTTACTGTGCCATATTTCCTGAGCAATTTTTACTATGCTATATTTGTTGTGCCATATTTTCTGTGCCATATTTATTTTGTCATTTTTAATGCCTCTTATTTACTGTGCCATATTTAATGCCCAATATTAATTATGACATATTTACTATTCCATATTTACTATGTCATATTTACTATGCCATATTTACTGTTCCATATTTACTGTGCCATATTTAATACCTCATATTTATTGTGCCATATTTACATTGCCATATTTACTGTGCCATATTTATTGTGCTATTTTTACTATGCCATAATTACTATGCTGTATTTACTGTGTCATATTTACTGTGCTATATTTACTACGTCATATTTAATGCTCCATATTCACTGTGCCATATTTACTATGCCATATTTAATGCCACATATTTTCTGTGCCATATTTACTATGCCGTATTTACTTTGTTATATTTACTATGCCATATTTAATATGCCAAATTTAATGCCCCATTTTTACTGTGTCATATTTATTGTGTAATATTTACTGTGCAATATTTAATGCCCAAAATTTACTATGCCATATTTACTGTGCCATATTTTTTGTGACATATTTACTGTGCAATATGTAATACCCTATATTTACTATACCATATTTAAAGCCCCATATTTAAAGCCCCATATTTACTGTGTCATATTTACTGTGTCATATTTACTGTGCCATATTTATTGAGCCATATTTACTGTGTAATTTTTACTGTGTCATATTTACTTTGTCATATTTACTGTGCCATATTTATTGCCCCATATTTATTGTGCTATATTTAATGCCCATATTTACTATATCATATTTACTGTGCCATATTTACTATGTAATATTTTCTGTGCTATATTTTTATGCCATATTTACTGTGGAATATTTATTGTGGAATATTTAATGCCCTATATTTACCATTTCATTTTTAATGCCCCATATTTAATGTGTCATATTTACTATGCCAAATTTACTGTGTCATATTTACTGTGTCATATTTAATGCCCCATATTTACAATGCCATATTTAATGCCCCATATTTACTGTGCCATATTTACTTTGCCATATTTATTGTGCCATATTTACTGTGCTATATTTACTTAGCCATATTTTCTGTGCCATATTTTCTGTATCATATTCACTGTGCCATATTTAATGCCCCATATTTACTATGCCATATTTAATGGCTCATATTTACTATGCCATATTTACTTTACAATATTTACTGTGCCATTTTTACTGTGTCATATTGATTGTGCCATATTTATTGTGCCATATTTACTGTGCCATAATTAATACCCCATATTTTCTATATCATTTTTACTATATCATATTTACTGTGCCATATTTAATGCCCCATATTTAATGTGCCATATTTACTATGCCATATTTAATGCATCATATTCACTGTGCCATATTTAATGCCTCATATTTACCGTGCAATATTTACTGTGTCATATTTAATGTGTCAAATTTATTGTACCATATTTAATGCCCCATATTTACTGTGCCATATTTACTATGTCATATTTGATGCCACATATTTTTGTGCCATATTTACTCTGCAATATTTACTGTGTCATATTACTATGATATATTTAATGCCCCATATTTACTGTGCCATATTTAATGCCCCATATTTAATACCCCATATTTAATACCCCATACTTTCTATGTCATATTTACTGTGCCATATATACTGTGCTATATTTACAAGGCCATATTTACTGTGCCATATTTACTATGTCATATTTATTGTGCCAAATTTATTATGCCATATTTAATGCCCCATATTTACTATGCCATATTTAATGCCCTGAATTTATTGTGTCATATTTACTGTGCCATATTTACTGTGCCATATTTACTATGCCATATTTACTGTTTCATATTTACTATGTAATATTTACTGTGCCATATTTACTGTGTAATATTTACTGAGCTATGTATTCTGTGCCATATTTACTGTGTAATATTTACTATGTCATATTTACTGTGTCATATTTAATCCCCCATATTTACTGTGTCATATTTACTGTGCCATATTTAATGCCCCATATTTACTGTGCCATATTTAATTCCTCATATTTACTGTACCATATTTACTGTGACATATTTACTCTACCATATTTAATGCCCAATTTTTACTGTGTCATACTTAATGTCCCATTTTTACTGTGTCGTATTTACTGTGCCATATTTAACTCCCCATATTTACTATGCTATATTTAATGCCTCATATTTACTATGTCATATTTACTGTGTCATATTTAATGCCCCATTTTTACTGTGCTATATTTATTGTGCAATATCTACTGTGTAATATTTATTATTCCATATTTAATTCCCCATATTTATTATGCTATATTTATTACATCATATTTACTGTGTCATATTTATTATGTAATATTTAGTGTGTCATATTTACTGTGCCATATTTAATGCCCCATTTTTACTGTGCCATATTTATTGTGCAATATTTATTGTGCCATATTTAATGCCACATATTTACTGTGCAATATTTACTTTACCATAATAACTATGTTATATTTACTATGCCATATTTACTGTGGCATATTTAATGCCCCATATTTACTGTTCCATATTCACTGTGTCATATTTACTGTACAATATTTACTGTGCCATAATTACTTTGTCATGTTTATTATGCCATATTTACTGTGCAATATTTACTGTGCATTATTTACTGTTATATATTTACTGTGTCATATTTAATGGCTCATATTTACTGTGACATATTTACTGAGCAATATTTACTATGCTATATTTGCTGTGCCATATTTTCTGTGCCATATTTATTGTGTCATATTTAATGTATCTTATTTACTGTATCATATTTAATGTCCAATATTAATTATGCCATATTTACTGTGTCATATTTACTATGTCATATTTACTATGCCATATTTACTGTTCCATATTTACTGTGCCATATTTAATACCCCATATTTACTGTGCCATATTTACTGTGCTATATTTACTGTGTCATAATTACTGTGCCATATTTACTATGTCATATTTAATTCCCCATATTTACTGTGCCATATTTAATGCCACATATTTACTATGCCATATTTACTGTGCCATATTTACTATGCCATATTTTTTGTGACATATTTACTTTGCAATATTTAATACCCCATATTTACTGTGCCATATTAAAAGCCTCATATTTATTATGCCATATTTACTGTATCATATTTACTGTATCATATTTACTGTGTCAAATTTATTAGGCCATATTTACTATATCATTTTTACTGTGCCATATTTATTTTGTCATATTTACTGTGCCATATTTATTACCCCATATTTACTGTGCCATATTTAATGCCCATATTTACTGTATCATATTTACTGTGACATATTTTCTGTGCTATATTTTCTGTGTCATATTTACTGTGCTATATTTATTGTGACATATTTAATGCCTCATATTTACTATTTCATTTTTAATGCCTCATATTTAATGTGCCAAATTTACTGTCTCATATTTACTGTGCCATATTTAATGCCCCATATTTACGGTGCCATATTTAATGCCCCATATTTACTGTGTCATATTTATTGTGCCATATTTACTGTGTCATATTTACTTAGCCATATGTACTGTGCCATATTTTTTGTATCATATTCACTGTGCCATATTTAATGCCCCATATTTATTATGCTATATTTAATGACTCATATTTACTGTGCCATATTTACTTTACAATATTTACTGTGCCATATTTACTGTGCCATATTGATTGTGCTATATTTATTGTGCCATATTTACTGAGCCATAATTAATGCCCCATATTTTCTATGTCATTTTTACTATACCATATTTACTGTGTCATATTTAATGCCCCATATTTACTGTGCCATATTTACTATGCCATATTTAATGCATCATATTCACTGTGCAATATTTAATGCCCTATATTTACCGTGCAATATTTATTGTGCCATATTTACTGTGTCATATTTACTGTACCATATTTAATACCCCATATTTATTGTGCCATATTTACTATGCCATATTTAATGCCACATATTTTCTATACCATATTTATTGTGCTGTATTTACTATGCTATATTTACTGTGCCATATTTAGTGTGCCAAATTTAATGCCCATATTTACTGTACCATATTTACCGTATCATATTTACTCTGCAATATTTACTGTGACATATTTACTGTGCCTTATTTAATGCCCCATTTTTATTGTCCCATATTTATTGTGCAATATTTACTGTGCAATATTTACTGTGTCATATTTAATGCAATATATTTACTGTGCTATATTTACTATACCATATTAACTATGTTATATTTTCTGTGCCATATTTAATGCCCCATATTTACTGTTCAATATTTACTGTGTCATATTTACTGTACAATATGTACTCTGCCATAATTACTTTGTCATTTTTATTATGCCATATTTACTGTGATATATTTACTGTGCATTATTTAATGTTATATATTTACTGTGTCATATTTAATGGCTCATATTTATTGTGCCAAATTTACTGTGCCATATTTAATGCCTCATATTTACTGTGCCATATTTAATGCCTCATATTTACTGTGTCATATTTAATATGTCATATTTACTGTGTCATATTTACTGTGCCATATTTACTGTCCCATTTTTACTGTTAAATATTTATTGTGCAATATTTACTGTGTAATATTTACTATGTCATATTTAATGTCACATATTTACTGTGTCATATTTACTATACCATATTAACTATATTATATTTACTGTGTCATATTTACTGTACAATATTTACTATGACATAATTATTTTGTCATGTTTATTATGCCATATTTACTGTGCTATTTTTACTGTGCCATATTTACTATGCCATATTTAATTCCCCATATTTACTGTGTCATATTTAATTTCCCATATTTACTGTGCCACATTTACTGTCTCATGTTTACTGTGTCATATTTACTGTGCCAAATTTACTGTGCCATATTTAATGCTCCATATTTACTGTGCCATATTTACTATGTTATAATTAATTCCCCATATTTACTAGGTCATATTTACTGTGCCATATTTACTATATCATATTTACTGTGCCATATTTACTGTGCCATATTTAATGCCTCATATTTTCTGTGCCATATTAAATGCACTATATTTACTACCCATATTTACTGTGCCATATTTATTGTGTCATATTTACTGTGCCATATTTACTATGTCATATTTACTATGCCATATTTATTGTGCCAAATTAAATGTCCCATAGCTACTGTGGCATATTTAATGCCTCATATTTACTATGACCTATTCACTGTGCCATATTTACTTTGCCATATTTACTGTGTCATATTTTATGTGCCATATTTACTGTGCCATATTTAATGCCCTATATTTACTGTGCCCTATTTAATGCGCAATATTTACTGTGCCATATTTACTTTGCCATATTTACTGTGCAATATTTACTGCGCAATATTTACTGTGTCATATTTTATGTGCTATACTTACTGTGTCATATTTACTGTGGCATATTTACTGTGCTATATTTATTGTGTCATATTTATTGTGCCATATTTACTATGCTATATTTAATGCCCCATATTTACTGTGCCATATTTAATGCCCCATATTTACTGAGCCATATTTACTGTGTCATATTTTCTGTGACATATTTACTGTGCCATATTTAATGCCTTATATTTACTGTGTAATATTTAATGACCCATATTTACAGTGCCATATTTAATGTGCCATATTTACTGTGCCATATTTACTGTGCTATATTTACTGTATCATATTTACTCTGTCATATTTAATGCTCTAAATTTACCTTACCATATTTAATGCCCCATATTTACTGCACTATATTTACTGTGCCATATTTACTGTATCATATTTAATGCCCCATAATTTCTATGCCATATTTAATGCCCCATATTTACTGTGCCGTATTTACTGTGTCATATTTACTATGCCATATTTACTGTGCTATATTTATAGTGTCATATTTACTGTGCCATATTTACTGTGCCATATTTATTGTGCCATATTTATAGTGCCATATTTATTGTGCCATATTTATTGTGCAAAATTTACTGTGCCATAATTACTGTGCCATATTTAATGCAGCATATTTACTGTGTCATATTTAGTGTCTCATATTTATAGTGTCATATTTATTGTACCATATTTACTGTGTTATATTTACTTTATCATATTACTATGCGATATTTAATGCCCCTTATTTACTGTGCTATATTTAATGGAACATATTTACCGTGGCATATTTACTGTGTTATATTTACTATGCCATATTTACTGTGTCATATTTAATGCCCCTTATTTACTGTGTCATATTTACTGTGCCATATTTAATGCCACATATTTAATGACACATATTTACTCTGCCATATAAACTGTGTCATATTTACTATGCAATATTTACTGTATCATATTCACTGTGCCATATTTAATGTCGTATAATCACTATGCCATATTTACTGTGCCATATTTACGGTGTCATATTTATTTGTGACATATTTACTGTGGCATATTTAATGCCCCATATTTACTGTGACATATTTTCTTTGCCATATTTACTGTGTCATATTTACTGTGTCATATTTACTGTGTCATATTTACTGTGTCATATTTACTGTGTCATATTTACTATGCCATATTTACTGTGCCATATTTACTGTGCTACATTTACTGTGCCATATTTACTGTGCCATATTTACTGTACTATATATAATGACTCATATTTACTGTGTCATATTTAATGCCCCATATTTATTGTGCCATATTTACTTTGTCATATTTTCCATGCAATATTTACTGTGTCATATTTACTGTGTCATATTTAATGCCCCATAATTACTATGTCATACTTAATGCCTCATATTTACTGTGCCCTATTTACGGTCCATAATTTACTGTGTCATATTGACTGTACCATATTTACTGTGTCATATTTACTGTGGCATATTTAATGCCCTATATTTACTGTGCCATATTTAATGACCAATATTTACTGTGCCATATTTACTATGCCATATTTACTGTGTAATATTTACTGCGCCATATTTACTGTGCCATATTTATTGTGCCAAATTTACTGTGCCATATTTACTGTACCATATTTATTGTGCTATATTTTTGATTCCCAATTTACTGTGCCATATTTACTGTGTTATATTTAATGTCCCATATTTACTATGTAATATTTAGTGCCCCATATTTTCTGTGCCATATTTACTGTATCATATTTACTACGCCATATTTACTATACCATATTTATTGTGTCATATTTACTGTGTCATATTTACTGTTTCATATTTATTGTGCCAAATTTACTGTGAAATATTTACTGCCTCATATTTACTGTGCAATATTTACTGTGCTATATTTAATGCCCCATATTTACTGTGCCATATTTACTATTCCATATTTACTGTATCATATTTACTGTATCATATTTACTATGCCATATTTATTGTGCTATATTTAATGTCGAATATTTACTATGCCATATTTAATGCACAATATTTACTGCCCCATATTTATTGTGCCATATTTACTGTTCCATATTTTCTGTGTTATATTTATTGTGTCATATTTACTGTATCATATTTAATGGCACATTATAACTGTACCATATTTAACGCCCCATATTTACTATGCCCTATTTTCTATGCCATATTTACTGTGCCATATTTACTTTGCCATATTTACTGTGTCATATTTACTGTGCCATATTTACTTTGCAATATTTACTGTGCCATATTTATTGTGCCATATTTACTTTGTCATATTTACTGTGTCATATTTAATGCGCCATATTTACTGTGCCATATTTAATGTGCCTTATTTACTTTGACATATTTACTGTGCTATATTTAGTGTGCTATATTTACTATGTCATATTTACTGTTCCATATTTACTGTGCCATGTTTAATGCTCTATATTTACTGTGCCATTTTTATTGTGTAAAATTTACTGTGTTATATTTAATGCTCCAAATTTACCGTACCATATTTAATACCCCAATTTACTATCCCATATTTACAGTGTCATATTTACTGTTCCATATTTAATGCCCCATAATTTCTGTGGCATATTTAATGCCCCATATTTATTGTGCCATAGTTACAGTGCCATATTTACTGTGCCATATTTATTATGCCATATTTACTGTGCCATATTTACTGTGCCATATTTACTGTGTTATATTTACTGTGTCATATTTACTATACCATATTTAATACCCCATATTTATTGTACCATATTTATTGACACATATTTACTGTGCCATATTTACTGTGTCACATTTACTATGCCATATTTACTGTGCTATATTTAATACCGTATAATCAATATGCCATATTTACCGTGCCAAATTTACTGTATCATATTTACTGTGTCATATTTACTGTGTCATATTTAATGCCCCATATTTACCGTTCCATATTTAATGACACATATATACTGTGCCATATATACTGTGTCATATTGACTGTGCCATATTTACTGTGTCATATTTACTGTGTCATATTTAATGCCGTATAATCACTATATACTGTGCCATATTTTCTATGCCATATTTATTGTGTCATATTTAAAGTGTCATATTTTCTGTGTCATATTTACTTTGCCATATTTACTGTGTCTTATTTACTGTGTCATATTAACTGTGTCATATTTACTATGTCATATGTACTGTGTCATATTTACTGTGCCATATTTACTGTGTCATATTTACTGCGCT
Source organism: Platanthera zijinensis (assembly GCA_039513925.1). Taxonomy (NCBI): domain Eukaryota; kingdom Viridiplantae; phylum Streptophyta; class Magnoliopsida; order Asparagales; family Orchidaceae; genus Platanthera; species Platanthera zijinensis. Next base: position 175,666,636 of record CM077094.1, on the reverse strand, counting down.
ATATATAATTACCCATAATTAGTGTGCCATATTTAATGCCCCATATTTACTATGCCATATTTACTTTGCCATATTTACTATGTCATATTTATTGTGTCATATTTACTGTGTCATATTTAATGCCCCATAATTACTATGCCATATTTAATGCACATATTTACTGTGCCTTATTTACTGTGCCATATTTACTGTGTCATATTTACTGTTCCATATTTAATGCCCTATATTTACAGTACCATATTTAATGACCCATATTTACTGTGCTATATTTACTGTGTTATATTTACTGTATCACATTTACTGCGCCATATTTACTGTGCCATATTTATTATGCCATATTTACTGTGTCATATTTACTGTGCTATATTTTCGATGCCATATTTACTTTGCCATATTTACTGTGCAATATTTAATGCCCCATATTTACTTTGCAATATTTAATGCCCCATACTTTCTGTGTCATATTTACTGTGCCATATTTACTGTGTCATATTTACTGTATCATATTTATTGTGCCAAATTTACTGTGTCATTTTTAATGTCTCATATTTATTGTGCCATATTTACTGTGCTATATTTAATGCCCCATATTTCCTGTGCTATATTTCCTGTGCTATATTTACTGTATAATATTTACTGTGTCATATTTAATGCACCATATTTACTGCCCCATATTTACTGTGCCATATTTACTATGCCCTATTTACTGTGCCATATTTACTATGTCATATTTACTTTGCCATATTTACTGTGCCATATTTACTGTGTCATAATTACTGTGCCATATTTATTATGTCAGGTTTGTTGTGTCATATTTAGTTGTCATATTTAATTCCCCTGATTTACTGTGTATTATTTAATGCCCCATATTCACGGTACTATATTTACTGTGCCATATTTACTCTACCACATTTATTGTGCCATATTTACTATGTCATATTTAATGCCTTATATTTACTATGTCATATTTAATGCCCCATATTTACTGTGCCATATTTACTGTGTCATAATTACTATGCCATATTTACTATATCATATTTAATGTCCCGTATTTTTTGTGTCATATTTAATGCCCCATATTTACTGTGTCAAATTTAGTGTGTTATATTTATTTTGCTATATTTACTGTGTCATATTTTCTGCCCCATATTTACTGTGTCATATTTACTATACCATATTTATCATGTCATATTTACTCTGTCATATTTACTGTTCCATATTTACTGTGCCATATTTACTATGCCATATTTACAATGCCATATTTAATGGACTATATTTTATTTGCCATATTTAATAACCTATATTTACTGTGCCATATTTACTGTGGCATATTTACTGTGCCATATTTACTATGTCATATTTACTGTGTCATATTTATTGTGTTATATTTACGGTATAGAATTTATTGTGCCATATTTACTGTTCCATATTTACTGTGCCATATTTAATGCCCCATATTTTTTGTGACATATTTAATCCCCCATATTTACTATGCCATATTTAATGTGGCATATTTACTATAACAGATTTACTGTGCTATATTTACTATGCCATATTTACTGTGCCATTTTTACAGTGCCATATTTATTATGCCATATTTTCTGTGGCATATTTACTATGTCATATTTACAGTGCCATATTTACTGTGTCATATTTACTGTACCACATTTATAGTGCCATATTTACTGTGTCATTTTAATTGTATCATATTTACTATGTCATATTTAATACCCCATATTTACTGTGCCATATTTACTGTGTTATATTTACCGTGCATTATTTACTGGGCCATATTTATTGGGCCATATTTACTGTGACATATTTACTCTGTCATATTTATTGTGCCATATTTATTATGCTATATTTACTGTGTTATATTTACTGTGCCATTTTTATAGTGCCATATTTATTGTGCCATATTTTCTGTAGCATATTTACTATGTCATATTTACATTGCCATATTTACTGGGTCATATTTACTGTACAACATTTATAGTGTCATATTTACTGTGTCATTTTAATTGTGTCATATTTACTATGTCATATTTAATGCCCCATATTTACTGTGCCATATTTAATGCCCAATTTTTACTGTGTCGTATGTAGCGTGTCATATTTACAGTGATATATTTACTATGGCATATTTATTGTATCATATTTACTGTACCATATTTAATGCCCCATATTTACTGTGCCAGATTTACTGACACATATTTTCTGTGCCATATTTACTGTGCTATATTTACTGTGTCATATTTACTGTGGCATATTTACTGTGTCATATTTACTGTGTCATATTTACTATGCCATATTTACTGTGCCATATTTACTGTGCTACATTTACTATGTCATATTTACTGTGCTATATTTATTGTAATATATATAATAACTCATATTTACTCTGCCATATTTAATGCTCCATATTTATTGTCCTATATTTACTTTGTCATATTTTCTATGTCATATTTACTGTGCCACATTTACTGTATCATATTTAATGCCTCATAATTACTATGCCATACTTAATGCCCCATATTTACTGTGCCCTATTTACGGTCCCATATTTTCTGTGTCATATTGTCTGTGCCATATTTATTGTGCCATATTTACCGTGTCATATTTATTGTGGCATATTTAATGCCCTATATTTACTGTGTCATATTTAATGACCAATATTTACTGTGCCATATTTACTATGTCATATTTACTGCGCCATATTTACTGTGCTATATTTATTGTGCCAAATTTACTGTGTCATATTTACTATGCCATATTTACTGTGCTATATTTTTGATGCCCAATTTACTGTGATATATTTACTGGGTTATATTTAAGGTCCCATATTTACTATGCAATATTTAGTGCCCCATATTTTCTGAGTCATATTTACTGTATCATATTTACTACGCCATATTTACTATACCATATTTATAGTGTCATATTTACTGTGCAATCTTTACTGTTTTATATTTATTATGCCAAATTTACTGTGAAATATTTACTGTCTCATATTTACTGTGCAATATTTACTGTGCTATATTTAATTCCCCATATTTACTGTGCCATATTTACTGTATCATATTTACTGTATAGTATTTACTATGTCATATTTAATACACCATATTTACTGCCTTATATTTATTGTGCCATATTTACTGTGTTATATTTACTGTATTATATTTACTGTGCCATATTTACTGTGTCATATTTAATGGCCCATTATTACTATACCATATTTAACGCCTCATATTTACTATGCCCTATTCTCTATGCCATATTTAATGTGCCATATTTTACTTTGCCATATTTACTGTGCCATATTTACTTTGCTATATTTACTATGCCATATTTAATGCCCTATATTTACTTTACCATATTTACTACGCTATATTTACTATGCCATATTTACTCTACCATATTTATTGTGCCACATTAATTGTGCTATATTTAATTCCCTATATTTACTATGCCATATTTAATGCCCCATATTTACTTTGCCATTATTATTGGGTCATATTTACTGTGATATATTTACTGTGTCATATTTAATGCCCTAAATTTATTATGTCATATTTAATGCCTCATATTTACTGTGTGATATTTACTGTGTCATATTTATTTTGCCATATTTATTGTGCCATATTTACTGCATCTTATTTACTGTGCCATATTTAATGTGCCATATTTACTATGCCATATTTACTATGCTATATTTACTGTGTCATATTTACTGTGCCATATTTACTTTGACATATTTACTCTGCTATATTTACTGTGTTATATTTAATGCCCCATATTTACTGTGCCATATTTAATGCATTATATTTACTGTGTCATATTTACTGTGCCAAATTAACTGTGTCATATTTACTGTGACATATTTTCTGTGCCATCTTTAATTCCTCATAATTACGGTGCCATATTTAATGTCATATATTTACTGTGCCCTATTTAATGTGCCATATTTAATGGGTAATATTTATTGTGCAAATTTAATGTGTTGTATTTACAGTGGCATATTAACCGTGTCATATTAACTGTATTATATTTACTATGTCATATTCACCGTGTAATATTTACTATATCATATTTATTGGGCTATATTTAATGCAATATATTTAGTATGCCATATTTAATACCCCATATTTATTGTGTCATATTTACTATAATATATTTATTGCGCCATATTTACTGTACCATATTTAATGTGTCATATTTACTGTGCCATATTTACTGTGCCATATTTATTATGCAATTTTTACTATTCCATATTTACTGTGCTATATTTACTATGCTATATATAATGACCCATATTTACTGTGTCATATTTTCTATGCCATATTTAATGCCCCATATTTACTGGGCTATATTTACTGTATCATATTTACTATATCATATTTACTGTGGCATATTTATTATGCCATATTTAATGCACAAAATTTATTGCCCCATATTTAATGTTCCAAATTTACTATACCCTATTTACTGTGCCATATTTACTGTGTCATATTTACTTTGTCATATTTACTATGCCATATTTACTGTGTCATATTTACTGTGCCATATTTATTGTATCAGGTTTGTTTGTGCCATATTTACTATATCATATTTACTGCCCCATATTTACTATATCATATTTAATGCCCCATATTTACTGTGTCATATTTAGTGTGTCATATTTACTATGTCATATTTACTGTGCCATATTTTTTTGCTCCATATTTACTTTGTCATATTTACTGTACCATATTTATCATGTCATATATACTCTGCCATATTTACTATGTCATATGTACTGTGTCATATTTACTATGCCATATTTACAATGCCATATTTAATGCAACATATTTTATGTGTCATATTTAATGTCTTATATTTACTGTGCCATATTTACTGTGCCATATTTACTGTGTCATATTTACTGTGCCATAATTACTGTGTCATATTTACTATGTCATATTTACTGTCATATTTACTGTGCTATATTTCCTGTGCTATATTTACTGTGCTATATTTACTATATAGAATTCGCTGTGCCAAATTTATTGTTCCATATTTACTGTGCCATATTTAATGCCCCATATTTTTTGTGCCATATTAAATTTCCCATATTTATTATACCATATTTACTATGCCATATTTAATGTGCCATATTTACAATACCAGAATTACTGTGCCATATTTACTTTGCCATTTTTACAGTGCCATGTTTATTATACCATATTTATTGTGTCATATTTACTATGTCATATTTATAGTGCCATATTTACTGTGCCATATTTACTGTGCCACATTTACAGTGCCATATTTACTGTGTCATATTTACTGTGTCATATTTACTATATCATATTTAATGCCCCATATTTACTGTGTCATATTTAATGCCCCATCTTCTCTGTGTCATATTTTGTGTGTCATATTTATAGTGTCATATTTACTGTGCCATATTTACTGTATCATATTTACTGTGTCATATTTAATGCCCCATATTTACTGTGTCATATTTAATGACACATATTTATTGTGCCATATTTACTATGTCATATTTTCTATGCCATATTTAGTGTGTCATATTTATTGTTCCATATTTACAGTGTCATATTTAATGACGTATAATCACTATTCCATATTTACTGTGTCATATTTATTATGTCATATTTACTATGTCATATTTAATTCCTCATATTTACTATACCATATTTAATGACATATATTTACAATACCATATTTACTGTGCCATATTTACTGTGTCATATTTATTATACCATATTTAATGTTGTATAATCACTATGCCATATTTACTGTGCCATATTTACTGTACCATATTTACTGTGCCATATTTACTATGCTATATTTACTGTGTCATATTTACTGTGACATATTTATAGTGACATATTTAATGCCCCATATTAACTGTGCCTTATTTAATGCCCCATATATACTTTGTCATATTTACTGTGCCATATTTATAGTGCCATATTTACTGTGTCATATTTAATGCCCCATATTAATTGTGCCCTATTTAATGTGCCATATTTATAGTGCCATATTTACTGTGTCATATTTATTGTGCCATATTTACTGTGTCATATTTACCGTTCCATATTTACTGTGCCATATTTAATGCCCTATATTTACTGTGCCATATTTAATACCCCATATTTACTGTGTTATATTTACTATATCATATTTACTGTGTCATATTTACTGCGCCATATTTACTGTGCCATATTTATTATGTCATATTTACTATGCCATATTTACTGTGTCATATTTACTGTGCTATATTTTCAGTGTCATATTTATTGTCCCATATTTACTGTACTATATTTAATTCCCCATATTTACTATGACATATTTAATTCCCCATATTTACTGTGCCATATTAAATTCCCCATATTTACTGTGCCATATTTATTGTCCCATGTTTATTGTGTCATATTTACTGTGCCAAATTTACTGTGCCATATTTAATGCCCCATATTTACTATGCTATATTTACTATGCTATATTTAATGCCCCATATTTATTGGGTCATATTACTGTGTCATATTTACTGTATCATATTTACTATGACATATTTTCCGTGCCATATTTAATGCCTCATATTTACTGTGCCTTATTTAATGCACCATATTTACTACCCCATATTTACTGTGCCATATTTATTATGTCATATTTACTATGCCATATTTACTATGCCATATTTACTGTGCCATATTTACTATGCAATATTTAATGGCCCATAGCTACCGTGCCATATTTAATGCCTCATATTTACTATGTCCTATTTACTGTGCCATATTTAATGTGTCATATTTACTTTGTCATATTTACCGTGCCATATTTTTTGTGCCATATTTACTGTGGCATATTTAATGCTATATATTTACTGTGCCATATTTAATCCGCAATATATACTATGCTATATTTACTTTACCGTATTTACTTTTCCATATTTACTACGCCATATTTAATGTGTCATATTTTATGTGCTATACTTATTGTGCCATATTTACTGTGTCATATTTACTGTGCTATATTTACTGTGTTATATTTACTGTGTTATATTTATTATGCTATATTTAATGCCCTATATTTACCGTGTCATAATTAATGCCCCATATTTACTGGGCAATATTTACTGTGTCATTTTTTCTGTTACATATTTACTGTGCCATATTTACTGCCCAATATTTATTGTGCCATATTTACTGCCCCATATTTACTGTGCCATATTTACTATGCCATATTTAATGCCCCATAATTTCTATGTTATATTTAATGCCTCATATTTACTGTGCCCTATTTATTATGCCATTTTTACTATGCCATATTTACTGTGCCATATTTACAGTGCCATATTTACTATGCCATATTTACTATGTCATATTTACTATGTCATATTTATATTGCCATATTTATTGTGCCATATTTATTGTGCCATATTTATTGTGCAATATTTACAATGCCATATTTACTGTGTCATATTTAATGACCCATATTTACTATTATATATTTAATGCCCTATATTTACTGTGCGATATTTATTGTGCCATATTTACTGTACCATAATTACTGTGCCGTATTTACTATGCCATATTTACTGCCCATATTTACTGTGTCACATTTAATTCACCATATTTACTGTGTCATATTTAGTATCTCATATTTACAATACCATATTTACTGTACCATATTTACTGTGTTATATTTACTTTATCATATTACTATGTCATATTTAATGCTCCATATTTACTGTGCTATATTTAATGGAACATATTTACTGTGATATATTGACTATGTTATATTTACTATGCCATATTTACTGTGCCATATTTAATGCCCCATATTTACCGTGTCATATTTACTGTGTCATATTTAATGCCCCATATTAAATGGCACATATTTACGTTGTCATATATACTGTGTCATATTTACTATGCAATATTTATTGTGTCATATTCACTATGCCATATTTACTGTGCCATATTTAATGCCGTATAATCACTATGCTATATTTATTGTGTCATATTTACTGTGTCATATTAACTCTGCCATATTTACGGTGCCATATTTACTGTGATATATTTACTGTGCAATATTTAATGCCCCATATTTACTATGACATATTTTCTGTGGCATATTTATTGTGCCATATTTACTGTGTCATATTTACTATGCCATATTTACTGTCTCATATTTACTGTGTCATATTTACTTTGTCATATTTACTGTGTCATATTTACTTTGCTATATTTACTATGCCATATTTACTGTGCCATATTTACTTTGCTATATATAATGACTCATATTTACTGTGTCATATTTAATGCCCTATATTTATTGTGCCAAATTTACTTTGTAATATTTTCTACGCCATATTTACTGTGTCATATTTACTGTGTCATATTAAATGCCCCATAATTACTATGCCATATTTAATACCCCATATTTACTGTGCCCTATTTACGGTGTAAAATTTACTATGTCATATTGACTATGCCATATTGACTGTGCCATATTGATTATGCCATATTTACTGTGCCATATTTACTATGCCATATTTATTGCCCTATATTTACTGTGCCATATTTAATGACCAATATTTACTATGTCATATTTATTATGCCATATTTACTATTTATTATTTACTGCGCCATATTTACTATGCCATATTTATTGTATCATATTTATTGTGTCATTTTTACTGTGCCATATTTACTGTGCTATATTTTTGATGTCCAATTTACTGTGCCATATTTACTGTGTTATATTTAATGCCCCATATTTACTATGCAATATTTAGTGCCCCATATTTTTTGTGTCATATTTACTGTATCATATTTACTGCGCCATATTTACTGTACCATATTTATTGTGCCATATTTACTGTGCCATATTTACTGTATCATATTTACTATATCATATTTACTGTTCCATATTTATTGTGCTATATTTAATGCTGAATATTTATTATGCAATATTTAATGCACCATATTTACTGCCCCATATTTATTGTGAAAAATTTACTGTGCCATATTTACTGTGCCATATTTACTGTGCCATATTTAACGTCTCATATTTACTATGCCCTATTCTCTATACCATATTTACTCTGCCATATTTACTTTGCCATATTTAATGCCCTATATTTATTATGCCATATTTACTATGCTATATTTAATTTACCATATTTAATGCTGTATAATCACTATGCCATATTTACTGTGCCATATTTACTGTACCATATTTACTGTGCTATATTTACTGTGCTATATTTACTGTGCCATATTTATTATGATATATTTATAGTGTCATATTTAATATCCCATATTAACTGTGCCATATTTAATGCCCCATATATACTGTGTCATATTTATAGTGTCATATTTACTCTGTCGTAGTTAATGCCCCATAATTACTATGCCATATTTAATGCCCTATAATAATTATGTCATATTTACTGTACCATATTTACTGTGCCATATTTACTGTGCCATATTTACCGTGTCATATTTACTATGCCATATTTAATACCCTATATTTACTGTGTCATATTTAATGCCCCATATTTACTGTGCCATATTTAATGTGTCATATTTATTGTGTCATATTTACTACGCCATATTTACTGTGCTATATTTATTGTGTTATATATACTGTTCCATATTTACTATGCCATATTTACTGTGCTATATTTTCCGTGTCATATTTATTGTGCCATATTTACTGTACTATATTTAATGCCCCATATTTACTATGCCATATTTAATTCACCATATTTACTGTGCCATATTTAATTCCCCATATTTATTGTGCCACATTTACTGTCCCATGTTTAATGTGTAATATTTACTGTGCAAAATTTACTGTGCCATATTTAATGCTCCATATTACTGTGTCATATTTACTATACAATATTTAATGCCCCATATTTATTAGGTCATATTTACTGTGCCATATTTACTGTATCATATTTACTGTGCCATATTTAATGCCTCATATTTTCTGTGCCATATTAAATGTACTATATTTAATACCCCATATTTACTATGCCATATTTATTATGTCATATTTACTGTGTCATATTTATTATGCCATATTTACTATGTCATATTTACTATGCCATATTTATTGTGTTAAATTAAATGGCACATAGCTACAGTGGCATATTTAATGCCTCATATTTACTATGCCCTATTCACTGTGCTATATTTACTATGCCATATTTACTTTGCCATATTTACTATGCCATATTTTTTGTGCCATATTTACTATGCCATATTTAATGTCCTATATTTACTGTGCCATATTTAATGCGTAATATTTACTGTGTCATATCTACTTTTCCATTTTTACTGTTTCATATTTACTGTGCCATATTTACTTAGCCATATTTACTGTGCCATATTTTTTATATCATATTCACTGAGCCATATTTAATGCTCCATATTTACTGGGCCATTTTTACTGTATAAAATTTAATGTGTCATATTTACTGTGCCATATTTACTATATCATATTTATTGGGTCATATTTACTATGTCATATTTATTGTGTCATATTTACTATATCATATTTAATGGCCCATTATTACTGTGCCATATTTAACGTCTCATATTTACTATGCCCTATTCTCTATATCATATTTACTATGCCATATTTACTTTGTCATATTTAATGCCCTATATTTATTGTGTCATATTTACTATGCTATATTTAATTTACCATATTTAATGCTTTATAATCACTATGCCATATTTACTGTGCCATATTTATTATACCATATTTACTATGCCATATTTACTGTGCTATATTTACTGTGCCATATTTACTATGATATATTTATAGTGCCATATTTAATACCCCATATTAACTGTGGCATATTTAATGCCCCATATATACTGTGTCATATTTACTATATCATATTTATAGTGCCATATTTACCGTGTCATATTTAATGCCACATAATTACTATGCCATATTTAATGCCCCATATTAATTGTGTCATATTTACTGTGGCATATTTACTGTGCCATATTTACTGTGTCATATTTACCGTGTCATATTTACTGTGCCATATTTAATACTCTATATTTACTGTGCCATATTTAATGCCCCATATTTACTGTGCCATATTTAATGTATCATATTTATTGTGTCATATTTACTACACCATATTTACTGTGCTATATTTATTGTGTTATATATACTGTTCCATATTTACTGTGCCATATTTACTGTGCTATATTTTCGGTGTCATATATATTGTGCCATATTTACTATACTATATTTAATGCCCCATATTTAATATGCCATATTTAATTCACCATATTTACTATGCCATATTTAATTCCCCATATTTATTGTGTCATATTTACAGTCCCATGTTTAATGTGTAATATTTACTGTGCAAAATTTACTATGACATATTTAATGCTCCATATTACTGTGTCATATTTACTATACAATATTTAATGCCCCATATTTACTAGGTCATATTTACTGTGCCATATTTACTATATCATATTTACTGTGCCATATTTAATGCCTCATATTTTCTGTGCCATATTAAATGTACTATATTTAATACCCCATATTTACTATGTCATATTTATTGTGTCATATTTACTGTGCCATATTTACTATGCCATATTTACTAAGCCATATTTATTATGTCAAATTAAATGACACATAGCTACTGTGGCATATTTAATGCCTCATATTTACTATGCCCTATTCACTGTGCCATATTTACTATGCCATATTTACTTGCAATATTTACTATGTCATATTTTTTGTGCCATATTTACTATGCCATATTTAATGCCCTATATTTACTGTGCCATATTTAATGCACAATATTTACTGTGCCATATTTACTTTTCCATTTTTACTGTGCCATATTTACTGTGCCATATTTTTTGTATCATATTCACTGTGCCATATTTAATGCTTCATATTTACTGGGCCATTTTTACTGTGCAAAATTTAATGTGCCATATTTACTGTGCCATATTTACTGTATCATATTTACTGGGTCATATTTACTGTGTCATATTTACTGTGCTATATTTACTATATCATATTTAATGGCCCATTATTACTGTGCCATATTTAACGTCTCATATTTACTATGCCCTATTCTCTATATCATATTTACTATGCCATATTTACTTTGCCATATTTAATGCCCTATATTTATTGTGCCATATTTACTATGCTATATTTAATTTACTATATTTAATGTTGTATAATCACTATGCCATATTTACTGTGACATATTTACTGTACCATATTTACTATGTCATATTTACTGTGCTATATTTATTGTGCCATATTTACTGTGATATATTTATAGTGCCATATTTAATACCCCATATTAACTATGCCATATTTAATGCCCCATATATACTGTGTCATATTTAATATATCATATTTATAGTGGCATATTTACCGTGTCGTATTTAATGCCCCATAATTACTATGCCATATTTAATGCCCCATATTAATTGTGTCATATTTACTATGCCATATTTACTGTGCCATATTTACTGTGCCATATTTACCGTGTCATATTTACTGTGTCATATTTAATACCCTATATTTACTATGCCATATTTAATGCCCCATATTTACTGTGCCATATTTAATGTATCATATTTATTGTGACATATTTACTATGTCATATTTACTGTGCCATATTTATTGTGTCATATATACTGTTCCATATTTACTGTGCCATATTTACTATGCTATATTTTCGGTGTCATATTTTTTGTGCCATAGTTACTGTACTATATTTAATGCCCCATATTTATTATTGCATATTTAATTCCCCATATTTACTGTGCCATATTTAATTCCCCATATTTATTGTGCCACATTTACTGTCCCATGTTTATTGTGTAATATTTACTGTGCAAAATTTACTGTGCCATATTTAATGCTCCATATTTACTGTGTCATTTTTATTGTACTATATTTAATGCCCCATATTTACTAGGTCATATTTACTGTGCCATATTTATTGTATCATATTTACTGTGCCATATTTAATGCCTCATATTTTCTGTGTCATATTAAATGCACTATATTTAATACCCCATATTTACTATGCCATATTTATTGTGTCATATTTACTATGTCATATTTACTATACCATATTTACTTTACCATATTTATTGTGCCAAATTAAATGACACATAGCAACTATGACATATTTAACTCCTCATATTTACTATGCCCTATTCACTGTGCCATATTTACTATGCCATATTTACTTTGCCATATTTATTATGCCATATTTTTTGTGTCATATTTACTATGCCATATTTAATGCCCTTTATTTATTATGCAATATTTACTGTGCCATATTTACTTTTCCATATTTACTATGCCATATTTACTGCGTCATATTTACTGTGTCATATTTTATGTGCTATATTTACTGTGTCATATTTTATATGATATATTTACTGCTCCACGAGAGATCAACCTGCCCTGCCAGCTAGTGAGAGCCTGGACAGCGGAATAATCCCGGAGCTAAAAGGACTTAGGCTCCATGAGAGATCAACCTGCCCTGCAAGCTAGTGGGAGCCTGGTCAGCAGAATCATCCTAAAGCTAAAAAAAATATAGGCTCCATGAGAGATCAACTTGCCCTGACAGCTATTGAGAGCCTGATAAAAGAAATCACTCCAGAGCTAAAAGGACTTAGCCTCCATGAGAGATCAACCTACCCTGCAAGCTAGTCGGAGCCTGGTCAGCGGAATAATCCCGGAGCTAAAAGAACTTAGGCTCCATGAGAGATCAACCTGCCCTGCGAGCTAGTGAGAGCCTAGTCAGCGGAATCATCCCGGAGCTAAAAGGACTTAGCCTCTACGAGAGATCAACCTGTCGTGCCAGCTAGTTGGAGCCTTGTCAGCGGAATCATCCCGGAGCTAAAAGGACTTAGGCTCCACGAGAGATCAACCTGCCCTGCCATCTAGTGAGAGCTTGGTCAGCGGAATCATCCCGGAGCTAAAAGGACTTAGCCTCCATGAGAGATCAACCTGCCCTGCCAACTAGTGGGAGCCTTGTCAGCAGAATCATCCCGGAGCTAAAAGGACTTAGGCTCCACGAGAGATCAACCTGCCCTGCCAGCTAGTTAGAGCCTGGTCTGCGGAATCATCCCGGAGCTAAAAAGACATAGCCTCTACAAGAGATCAACCTGCCCTGCCAGCTAGTGAGAGCCTGGTCAGCGGAATCATCCTGGAGCTAAAAGGACTTAGCCTCCAGGAGAGATCAACCTGCCATGCAAGCTAGTGAGAGCCTGGTCAGCGGAATCATCCCGGAGCTAAAAGGACTTAGCCTCCACGAGAGATCAACCTGCTCTGCCAGCTAGTGGGAGCCTGTTAAGCAGAATCATCCCGGAGCTTAAAGGACTTAGCCTCCACGAGAGATCAACCTGCCCTGCCAGCTAGTGGGAGACTGGTCAGCGGAATCATCCCAGAGCTAAAAGGACTTAGCCTCCACGAGAGATATGTAACACCTCCCCTGTAAAGACAATAAAATATGGGTCCGGCCGGGGCCCCACAACATACGGACACCACAGCTTTAGCATTAATAGATGATATGAAACTACCCAAACTCAAAACTCCAGACATACACAGCGGAAACAGAACAAACCGACAGAAGTTATCCACTAACGATAGAGTATCAAATGGCCTTAAGGCCTTACACAATAATAGTCCAAACAAAAATATAAATGTGCCAAGCACTCCTAGGCTACCTCGGCATGCAAGCCAGACAAAACATAACAAAAGTAGCAAACGCACAAAGAGAAACCAAGCACGGCAACACTTCATGAGGCTTAGGGCTTTTCGCCTAGCGCGCTAGCTCCTGCATGCGATCCTTGCCTTGTAAGGATTTGAAGTAACGTGGGTCAGCAAAGGCTGACCTCTACTGTGTAACAAACACATCTCCTCCTGGCTGCCCCTAACGGACCCCGGGGTACCACTCCACCTGCAAGTTAGCACTTCGTATACCAAAAGAGTATATATAATAAAGCGGTAAAACAGGCTTGGATGTCTCATACAGCATACATGTTCTCTGTGTTTTGTACAAAGTGAAAGGGCCTACTATGCAGCATGAATGCAGCCCGAGTTTCACCCAAGGCACCCTAGTTCGTATGCATCTAGCACAACATCAAACACTGGGTACTTCCGTTTCCCCATTGGCTTAAAGCCGCAAACACAAGGGAACCACCATGTCCCTAACGGCACACACGCCATCACACGGAACCTTGCAAAGGCCCCACCCGCACAAGGGTCATAACCACAGAGCTTGCCCGCACGATCTGACTTCACTCGTCAGGGTTCCGCCTCACACTGACCGATTCTAAGAAGCCTTGCTGGACCCCACCCGCTCATGGCTACATTGCCCGGGCTTGCCCTCCGCTCGGCATTCTCGTCAGTCTCACACAAGGGGCTAGTCTCGCTGGGACACTTTCCCCACATGACATGCGCGTCACGGAAAAGCCAGCCAACCACGGAGACATAGCCGCGTCTTAGCACAGCACAAACAAAGGTTTCCCCACCCCAATTGCCACTCGCACCGTGTCTTTCCCGTGCTCCAAGGAAACCATCTACCACACAAAGCGGAGCTAGCCTCGTCCGGTTCCGACTACGAGTACTCACTCAATTAAAGGGGAAAAATGCATACATACAACGGCGTATCGCCGCTACGGATTTCTACCAAATCCTCACATCTCGCTATGCAACATCACCTTGTCGGACTAACGGTCGCGACCACGGCTTCACCCACAATGCCTAATCTGCTAACGGAGAGGATCTCTAATGCAAAGCATGCCGGGATGAACATACTCCACCCGGAGGTTCCTCTTGAACCTAGGCTACACGAATCCCTCTCATTTGAGAGATTCGGTGCTCAAAATATGAAAGGAAGGGGATGCTATTCATGCATCCTAAATCCTAAAAACCGAGAGGAGAAGTGTCGTTACCTTTCGTCCCCTCTTCCTAGCTATGAAGAAGATTTGCTCGGTTGAACACCACCGCAACGCTCCCACCTTCGCGGATCAGAACTCCGCTCGCGAAACGGACCTCCGAAGATTCGCCGGTGGCCTGATCTTGGCCTTCTTCCTCCTCCTTGCTCTCCCTTCTCTCTAGAATCAAGAGAGATAAAGATAGGAGAAAAGTGAGGGTTTCAAACCCTATTCCCGAGTTTAATCCCTCAGATCTAGCCCCCAGTCGTTGGATCTCATCCCAAAGAAACGGACGGCCACGATTCGGCCTAAAATTACAAAAACTGGACCGAACACGGGTTGCAACACGGCCGTGTGCCTGGCCGTGTCACCCATTCGCCGTCTCGATCGAATTGAAAAACCAGCACATGGCCCTTGACACGGCCTCCGACACGCCCGTGTCACCTGCGACACCCCCGTATCGAGACCCGTGTCACGCCCCCTGTGTGCAAGCGACCAACATTTCGCAGTCAGAGAGGTACACAGCCTAGTGACACGGCATTAGACACGCCCGTGTCAAATTTGACACGCCCGTGTTTGTGCCCGTGTCACGGCCCGTGTATCACAGCTGCAGAATCCCTAGAGTGACACGGCCTGGGACACTCCCGTGTCCTAGGCCGTGTTATTCAACTCAACTAGCGTCGACCGCCAAAGCGTCGACCGCACGAGCCGAGGCCGAACACGCCTGTGTCACGCCCGTGACACGCCTGCGTCACGCCCGTGTCACGCCCGTGTCACGCCCGTGACCCGCCCGTGACACCTGCTCCAAAACCAAACCGGGCTTAAAACATCACCCGTCCCTCTTTTGAGTTTCGGGGTGTTACAACTCTCTCCCCCTTAAAAGAATTTCGTCCCGAAATTTAAAACATGGAAGGTAAACAAAACTAACCAGTACCTGAGGAGAAAAGCTCGGGGTACTCCTCCAGCATGGCCTGCTCTCGCTCACATGAGAGCTCCTCGCAACCACAGTTGTCCCAACGGACCTTCACGAGTCTGACCTCCTTGTTCCACAATTGCCGAACCTCTGAGTCTTCTATCCCGATTGGACGAACTCGCATCCTCAAGTCTTCCTCTACCGGCACCGCCGTCGGCTCAATCACCACGCTGGCTTCTAACAATGCTTTCCTCAGGACGGAGACGTGAAAAACGTCATGCAATCCACTTAGCTCTGTGGACAACGCCAATCGGTACGCTGCGTCTCCCACTTGCTCGATGACCTTGAATGGTCCCAAAAATCTCGGAATCAGCTTCTTAAGTCGGCGAATTCGTGAAACGCCTTTGAACGGTTTGATCTTAAGATACACCCAGTCGCCCACCGCGAATTCCACGTGCCTGTGGCGAGCATTGAAATACTTCGACTGCCGATCTTGAGCTACCTTCATACGCTCTTGGATGGTCCGTACTAGCTCACTAGCGTCGGCTACCACTTCTTTCCCCAAAAGCTTTGTGTCTCCCGCCTCTGTCCAAGACATCGGTGTTCGACACCGCCTCCCATAAAGAGCTTCAAATGGCGCCATCTTGATACTAGCTTGGTAGCTATTGTTATAAGCAAACTTCACCATGAAGAGGTGATCCTCCCACTTCTTGCCGAAGTCGAGAGTACACATCCTTAGCATATGCTCCAAAGTGCGGTTCGTTCTCTCAGTTTGCCCATCGGTTTGAGGATGAAAGGCTGTACTGAACTTGAGCTTGGTGCCCAAGCTCTTCTGCACCAACCGCCAATCCTTAGATGTGAATCGTCCATCCCGGTCGCTGACTATACTCTTCGGAATCCCATGAAGTCGTACAATATTGCGGACATACAACTCCACCAACTTTTCCACACCGTCCTCCTTCCGGTTTGGGATGAAATGTGCCACTTTGGTCAAGCGGTCCACAATCACCCAAATGGCATCATTACCCTGCTGCGATCTAGGCAACCCATGCACAAAATCCATGGAGATGTCATCAAATTTCCATTCGGGGATTGGAAGAGGCTTCAAGAACCTGCCCGGCTTCTGACACTCGGCCTTCACCAAGGCACAAGTTTGGCACCGACTCACACACAAAGCTACGTCCCGCTTCATCCCAGGCCACCAATAGGACTTCTTCAAATCCAAGTACATCTTTGTACTGCCTGGGTGAATGGAGTACTTAGTGAAGTGGGCCTCAAACATCAACTCCTCGCGGAGCTTGCCGAACTACGGTACACAAATCCTTCCGCCCTTCCTCAGAATCCCATCAATCATCTCCCAGGCGCTACCCTCGCCCTTTAGAGCTTCCTCCACGAAAGGTTGGAACTCCGCATCTATACGGGTCGCTTCCCGAATCCGATCGCATAAGTCACTCTGCATCTCAATCCAATTTTGTCGAGCCACGCTAGACTCGCCTCTTGCCACACATTCCAAACCAAGGGACTCCCAGTCTCGCCTTAACCGCTCATCGTGAGCTTCAATCCAATTTCTTTGCCCCGAGTATTTCCTACTCAAGGCATCTTCCACCACATTGGCTTTCCCTGGAGTATAATGGATCGCCACCTCGTAGTCCCAAAGGAACTCGACCCACCTGCGCTGCCACATATTTAGGTCCTTCTGATCTAGGAGATACTTCAGACTCTTGTGGTCCGTGAAGATCTCCACCTTTGCACCATAAATGTAGTGCCTCCATAACTTCAAAGCAAAAATTACCACCGCCAACTCCAAATCATGGATGGGGTAATTTCTATCGTGGGGCTTCAGCTGCCTCGACCCAAAGGCTATCACACTACCATGTTGCACCAACACGCATCCTAAACCGCATCCGGATGCGTCGCTGAAAATCTGGAATCCTTCGGTCCCCTTTGGTAGACTTAGGATCGGTGCCGTCATTAGCCTTTCCTTCAGGGTTTCAAACGCCTCATTGAACTCTTGAGTCCATACAAATTTCTGATCCTTGCGAGTTAGTGAAGTGAGGGGTAGAGCTATCCGCGAAAAGTTTTCCACAAACCTTCGGTAGTACCCGGCTAGTCCAAGAAAACTTCGGACTTCCGCCACGGTCCTCAAAACTGGCCACTCTCTGATGGCTTCTACTTTCGTTGGATCCACTGCCACCCCGTCCCCACTAATCACATGGCCTAGAAATGTCACTTCCTCCAACCAGAACTCGCACTTGGAGAACTTCGCATAAAGCTGGTTCTCTCTCAATACTTGCAACACTGTCCGCAAGTGCGACTCGTGCTCCGCTTCCGACTTGGAATACACCAATATGTCATCAATAAAGACGACTACGAACCAGTCCAAATATTCGCGAAACACTCGATTCATCAAGTCCATGAACACGGATGGCGCGTTCGTCAGCCCGAACAGCATCACCGAGAACTCAAAATGACCATACCTCGTACCAAACGCAGTCTTGGGTATGTCTTCGTCACGAATCCGCAACTAATAATATCCGGACTTCAGGTCCAACTTGGAGTACACCACCGACCCCACCAACTGGTCAAAAAGGTCGTCTATCCGAGGAATCGGATACTTGTTCTTAACCGTCAATTTGTTCAACTCTCGGTAGTCTATGCACAGACGCATGCTACCGTCCTTCTTCTTTACAAATAACACCGGCGCACTCCACGGTGAAGAGCTGGGCCTGATATACCCTTGCTTTAAAAGCTCCTGCAACTGAACCTTGAGCTCGGCCAACTCCTTTGGTGCCATCCTGAAGGGTGGACGCGACACCGGTCTAGCCTCGGGCACCAACTCGATGGAGAAATCAATCTCCCGCCAAGGAGGTGCTCCCGGTAGCTCCTCAGGAAATACATCTCCGAACTCCGCCACCACGGGCACTTCTTCAAGAGACAGCCTGGAAAGGCTAACCTCCAACAACCTTACTAGAGCTACACCTCCCTGGCTAACAGCTCGCACTAACTGAAGTGCCGAAACTAGGGAACAGGCCACTCCATGCAGGCCTTCAAACTTGACTTCCGCTTGCCCTACGCCCCTCAGGGTTACCACCTTGGACAAACAGTCGATACTGGCACGCTGCTCCGCTAGCCAATCCATCCCCAAAATCACATTGAACTCGGACAATGGCAAGATCGCCGCTACCAATATGAAGTCGACTCCCTCGAGCCTCCAACAAATCCGGCCTCTAGCCCTGGTAGTCATAGATGACCCATTGGGCATGCGCACTTTCAACTCAGAGTCCGTCGAGAAAGACTCCACTCCGATCCTCCGGATAAATCCTTCCGAAAGGAAGGAGTGCGACGCTCCCGTATCAAAGAGTACCCTAGCGGGGTACCCAGATACCATTACAAAGCCTACACACATGCAACAAACATAAAGGCTTGAAAGACAGGAATCTAAGGTGCAGGTTGAACTCTCGTACCTGTCACCACATCGGGTTGACGGATTGCTTCTTGTTGCCCAAGGTTGTAGGCCCTTGGCTGCACTGGTTGAAACCGAGAAGCACTCGACTCCGCCATCTTCCCTTTCTCCGTGGCACTGGGGCCGGAGCGCACAGTTTGCTCCTGCCTTGGCTCTTGCTCAGTGCCCCCTTAGGTACAAAATCTTGCTATGTGGCCTGGCTTTCCACAACTATAGCACGTCTGAGGGCCCTTAGATTGTGACCCTCCAGACGTCCAATTGCTTTTCTCACCCGACTTATGTGTGGAAGGCTTCTTCTTCCATCGGCTCCCTTCTGCCTTTCCATGGGACTGAGCAGACTTCTTCTCCTCCTGCTTGGGTGTGAAGCCCTTGCGACGCTGGGATCGCTCCATGTCACTCTCCAAAATTCGGGCCGCCTCCACCAGTTCGTTGAAACCCGCACGTTTCATCGATATGAGGGGTTGTCTTAGATTCTCCCTCAGTCCATGATAGAAGAGATTGTCCCTCTCTTCATCGTCTGCCATGGTCGTCCCTGCATAATGACCCAAACGAGTAAATTCCTGAACATACTCATCCACTGACTTATCTCGCTGCACTAGATGTAGGAACTGCCTCTGGAGGGCTAACCTCGTGAGGCGGGAATGTACTTCTTCAGGAAGGCATTCCCAAATTCCTCGATGGACGGTGTGCGTCCTAGAAATTGTCGGCCACTGTGGCTCACCCACCATAACTTGGCATCTCCCTCCAACATAAAGGCTGCGAACTCTGCCTTTTTCTCACCTGGCGCCTCTGCCGCCCTCAGAAGCTCCTGAATCCTAGCCCACCAATGTAACATCCCATTTTCAAATTGGACCCCCCCTAGGAGTGACTTGAGCATGACTAGGTCCTATGAGTTAACCTAGGTGAGCCCAGGAGACCAAGTGACCTAAAAACCTAGTTGAGACTCACTTGGTCTGCAAATAGCAATTTTCAAAACTCTGATTTTGGGTGGCCTAGTAGGTTCAATGCGACTCTAAAAATTCCCTTAGACCTAATGTGGGCCCAATGAGTCATCAAGGACCCATTAGGGTCAACCCTAGTAGCCAAAATGACCAAGTCAACCCCAAGCCCAAATCAAGTCAAACCTAGTCTATATGGGTTAACCCAACCTCAAGCCACCCTCCCCTTAGGCTAATCTCTTGCATGATTATTATGTATTAATTTGGTTGCCCATATCCTAGAGGATTGACCAAGTCAACCTAGTGACTAGGAGAGAGAGAGAAGCCTAAATTTAGAGAGATAAAGAGGAGAGAGAAAGTGAGAAGAAAGAGGGTCATTCATGGTGGGGAGGTGAATCACCCCTCTATTCTTCATCATTTAATTAATAATATGTTTTTGAGGGTTGCATTTAGGCTGGTGCCATGAATAATTTCGGCCATAGGGTGGCAGGAGAGAGAAAGCTTCAATTTCTCCTTAATGGAGGAGAGAGAAAGAGGAAAAGAGAGAGGGGAGTTATGGAGGGACACCATGAGCCACCCCATTCATCTCCCCAAGCCTTCATTCATTCCTCCTGACCTTTGGGAAGAGATTCCCATCGTTTTCCCATCAGCCACCATCAATGGAGAAGCCCAACCACCATGGCCAAACACCCCTTCATCTCCCCTCCCATGAAAAAAATTATAAAACCCCCATGCAGCCCCCTATTCTGAATTTTGACTATTCCATCTCCCTCAAAACGTCCATGGCAGTCAAAATAACATATAAGATCAATGGTTTTGGTGGAGGAACGAGGGATCGGGAAGTTCGCCGGAGAGGAAAAACGCCATGGCGAACCGCCGCCGCCGTCGTCGTCGAACCCCCCAAATAAGGTCCTCCTCCTCTCCTTCTCTCATGCTTAGATCCTAGGAATGTTTAAAAGTTGATTTCATGCCCAAACGAACCGGAGCCAAGCTTCAAAATTTCAGAAATTTGTAATTTTTCATGGACTTTTGGAGCTCTCGGGTAGGGCGGCGCCGCCACCTCCGGCCACCCTAGCTCCGGCCATGGATAGCCCCCACCACCGGGAACAAATGGGTGATGTTTCCCGGTGGTGGCGCCGCCTCAGGCCGCCGGGAAATGGGCCGCAAAAACCACCTACGCGGGTCTATTTTCGGCTCAATCGGAGAAGATGAACAGCCTCCGTTGGATCTTGCTTTAAGATTCGTGCAACCCATATTTTCAGATTTTTCTGTATTTTAATAAAACAGTTCACTGTAGAAGGAATTTAGGCCCCTTCTGGGCATCTACTGAAAAAGTGTATAACATGAAAGTTGTAGGTATTTTGAATACCTACAATTTGATATGTAGTGGTGAAAAATTGGATGAGGGGACTGCCCTGTAGAGCCTTTTTAGTAAGGGTATGTCCTACAACTAGGGTAGTTTTCTTCTAAAAATTATTTAGGCCCTTTAGGGGCATGTTCATCAAAAATGATCAACATGAATATTGTAGGATTTTTAATTATCTACAGTTTGATATGTTATGGAAAATTTTAGGACAAGTATTCTGACCTGTAGGGTCATTTTTCTAGGGTAGGTCCTACAAATAGGGCAAATCTTTGAAACATTCCCCACACCTAACCCTTGGTCCAAATGGTTTGAATTTTGTACAGGGGCTTAATCTCACCTAGACCTAGCTCCTGTAAAAATTGGAACCCATTTAAAGAAGTTTAACCTAGGGTTTTGCCCTAAACCTAGAGAAGCTAGGGTAAGGTAGTTGAAGGGTCAAATCACCTCAAAAGTCTCCAAAATTTTGGAGGCATGTTTTTATGGTTATCATTTAGCTCTGATAAAAATTTCAGCCCAATTGGGTTTGAAATGATTGGGTTTTGATGTGATCAAAGATTGGTCCTTAAAGGGGAAAATTAGGGCAAGGGTTGTTGGGGCATGGTGGGTCCAATTCTCACCCAAATGGGTTGGGATTTTGGCCAGAGCCCCATGGACAGAGAAAACACCCCCTCATGGAATTTGAGATGGTTTGGTGTGGGTTTGCCCTAGGATCCAAGTTCAAACCTTAAGGGTTGATCTATGGGGTTTGTGAAGGACATATGGTTTTATGACTTTGTATGGATCTAGAGTTTAGTCCATGATGTTCTAGGGGTGGAATTATGCCTTAGGAAGGAGTTGCATGGTATGGGTATTTAGTCACATCACTTAATTCTAATTATACAAAATTAGGTCTTTATATCTTATGGAATGGATGATGAGTCAAAAGATTTTAAGTTCATGTAAAATTATGATAGAGGATGTTAATTTTGATATATTGAACAGTAGTTGTTGTTTCATGAAATTTAAATAAGTTTTCATATGGGTACCTTAACAAAAGTACATAATCGTAGAATCTTGGGAGAAATAATTTATGTGGTATTATGATTTAGATTTTAATGAAATTGTGTACATCATGTTTTTAGGATATATTAAACCTCTGGAAATTTTATCATGATTTATGGGATAATAATTAGAGTACTTCCTTCACAACTTAGCAAATAGAGATTTTTACTTAGGAATTATTTATGAAGTAACCAGTCATTTAAAGTTTGTGAAATTTAGTCAGAGGAGTTTTAATATCATATTACATCTCAGTGAATTTTTATGGAATTATTTGAATTATAAATTTAGGGGTTGCTTCATTAAATGTTATTGCCCATAAAAATTTAGATAAATTCAATTTGGTATATTAAATGCAAATAAAATTATTAATTTTGGTCAGAGGACTTTTCTGATGATTATCAAGGCTCTGTAATTTTTACATAATTTTATGATGATTAATTGTTGTACTTCCTTCATTAAATATGAATTGTGGAATTTCGATGAATAATTTAATTAGAGGATAAATACTATTTGTAAAATCATGGGAGTTAATATTTAGTAATAATTCACTGTTATACAGTAACTATAATTTTTGGATGACCAATACTTGAGTAGATCATGTAGTTCATGTTCATTATCACCCATGGTCAATTATTTGGAAAATTAATTAATTATCAATTTAATTAGGAAAAATCATAATTTTCTGGATTTAGGCATATTATGACATGGTAGATTCCCAGTAATTATTACAAGGGTTTTGGAAGAGAATTTAATGGACGTTCTATCATGGGCAACGTATAGGGTAGAAGGGTATGTCTGGTGTGAAAAAGGCATGAACAGTGTTAGTATGAGACTTGGATATAACGGTGGAGTTTTGTACCTTATAGGCTTGGGAAAATGAGCATGGGATTCATCATTGGAGATTATGATGAGTAAAGATGTGTTTGGCTAGCATAGGAGGTGCTCGGGGTAGACGAAAGATCGTCTTGCCCTAGGAGTGGAAGAGTCAAATACACTAGGGTTAGATTCATTATAACATTAAAAAGGGATTGGGTAAAGGGTAGACAACCAATAACAATAAGTGCCTTGCGAAAGGGAACTTCGGGCCGTAATGCCGCCGTTTGGTTCCTAGTGCCCCTTGAGAGCCTTTCACGGGGTATGCCGGGGGCAGTCCTGGGCTAACATAAATCTTAAAACAAACGAAAGAGTAATTAGCCTAATAGGGATTCACATTGCACACACTCATTAGTTAGGGTTGGTAATGGTTAAGTCGTCCCGAGGTGTTCAAGGGGGCGCTGTTCCGTGGTGTTCTAAGGGATGGAGTCTGGAGATGAGCCGGACGGTTTAGTCCGGGAATTTGGTCTCGAAGGTGGTTAATACGGACGGTTTAGTCCGGGGAATTTGGTCTCGGACGTGGTTAATACAGACGGTTTAGCCCGGGAGTTTGACACTTTAAAACTTGTTATATATTAAACTACTGCATGTGCACAAAAATAGGAAGGATAAGGTGGTGGGTTCTCGATATCGGGGAATTCGATTGCACCGACACCGATATCGTTGACTCGGCAAGGTGACTAGCACTAAGCCAAGGTTAAGTCCGGCGGACCAGTCGGCAAGAGTACGCAGGAGTCCGCCTCGTGCACCAGGCGTTGAGGGCGTACGATAGGTCAGACCAGTAGTGCTTTTACTGGTTTTGAGGTGGGCGAGGCCCAACCCACCGCTTCCGTCTGCCACTACGGGAGTATCCTGGGAGTTATCTCCAGAAAGGGGGAACTAAAGGTTTGTGTACACAAAGTTGGGTGGGTGAGTTGCACTGCATGACATAACATACCCACCATATAGTTGCATATCATAATCATTCATAACAACCTTGACACCTAAAGTATAAGTGGAATGGGACGCTTATACTTTAGGACTTGCAAAACGACCCCTTGGTCTATAAGCTTGTGTGGGCAAGTTTATAAATCAAAGGTTAATTTCAATATATATATGCTGCTGTTTGATAACCGACACCCCAACGTATAAGTGGTATGGGACACTTTATACGATGGGAGCCTTGCAAAAGACCCCTTGGCCTATGTGTACTCACATAAGCAAAGGTTTAATTTCTTACTTACTTCCTTTCTGTTATACCTATTACAACATTTATATTGCTCCCATGTCATAACTTGCTAGTTAGGTTCACCGTCATCTGCTTTTGACTACTCTCCACTTTCATGTCCTCCCCTTTCTTCCTCTCCGCCCGGTGCCTTAGAGCGTGGGGGAAGGGGTGGGGGATGATAGGACTTAGTCTTTTAGACTAACGGTTTTCGAACCATATCATTTTAGGGGATCGCGGAGCCCAGCATGGAGGAGCAGCCCAGGAGGCCGGTACGCTTGGAGATGGGACAGTCTAGCACGGGAGTCCAGACTACGGGGACGTTGAGTCCCGGCCCTTTAGTAGAGATTTAGTTTTGCTTCCGCATTGAGTGATTTTGTAGTGAGGACTTGATGTACCGGGCATGAGCCCTTTTATTTCTAGTATCATCGTACTCTGATGTTTTCTGTGGACACTCCCTTCGTGGAGTTTTATTTTATGTGATATTCTCTTTTGGTGGACTTGCTTCTCTCTTGCTTGCTACTTATTGTGATCGAAAGGCCGGCAGAATCGGCGCGTTGTAGTGACTACCTTCCCGGGTGCGAAGGTGTCACCGCAAAGCGGCGGTTCTGGGCATAAGACCCCGGGTTTTCAAAAAAAAAAATGGGGTCTTACAAAGTGGTATCAGAGGAAACATCGATCGGATTAGTAGCAGTCCACAAATCCTTGGGTCACCTCCGCGCGAGATTAGTTTGCGGACAAACTAAGCAGCGGAAGCAGTGGTGTGCTCATATGGGGAATCACATGTAAATTGTCCACTTTCCATCCATTCCATTTGTACATTAGCTAACAATTGGAATTCTTCTTTATAGCCTGCGGCAAACCCTGTCCCCAGCAGGGAGCACCTCTGGTTGCAAAGACCTCTTCTTGTAATTCTCTAGTCAATAGGTTAGACTCAACCGCTAGGATACGTGACTAACCCGACAACTTATACCGTGCCCTAGTCCGAAACAGACCTTAAGTATGAATTTGGTTAGGTAAGGAAATACCTAAAGAGATTAAAGGAGGAGTTTAATAGTTGAATGGATACCTAAGACATAAACTCTGGTGTCCCTATGGTCCCTAACAAGGATTACTCAATCTATTGGGACTGAACAATAATCCATTATCAGAATGGTAGAAGACACGTAGTATTAACCCCCGTACCAGTAACAAGATTACTCAGGGACAACTACAAGATAAACACTGAAGGTCGGGTAGGAATTCAAGTTCGAAAGAGACCCAATTGGGAGTAGGAACAACCCTGATAAGCGTGTCGTAAATTTGACTCGGAGGGTTTAAAGTATGGAGTATATCTACAAGTGTCAGTTTGGAACCCCAAGTCATAGATTGATGCCCTAGGGATTGTACACTCAGCTAGGACAGATATAACATGGTAAGATAAAAGAAAATTAGCCCAAGGAAGATATGGACTTATCTTTTGTTTATTGGACAAGTGAGTTAATGACTTAGGTCTCCTAGATCTAATTTAGAAAGTGTGTTGCCCCAAATACAGTAATGTTGAGGTTGGTCTTATTCGACGCCACTCGAACGATGTCATGGTAATAATGAGGAGTAACTACGAGACATAACTACTAGAAGATACCATGTGAATTTGATGACGGGTAGTAAGACTAAGTAGATTTGGGAAGATAAGACTGAGACACTATGATGTAACATCATGAGTATGATAACACTAAGAGTTTGAAAGAAATTAGCAGACGATATATCGAAAACATATATCTTAGGTATGACCTTGCAGACTCGATTCAGATAGCATCAAGACAAGATTAGATACATTTGATGACACAAATATGGTTAGCAAGGGTCGCGGCTATGATAAATAAATGTTTGGAAAATCAAGTGTAACTACGGCAGAATGGCACAACAAATTAAAAAGGTATAAATGACAACCTCCAAAAATGCACGAGTACACCCCCTTAAATCTTGCGGACGACGGGTCATTTGACGAAGTAATATTTCCCGTTAACGACCAGAGTTGGATAAATCATAGGGTCAAATTGATTGATTACTCTGGCGTATATGAAAGAATAGGAACATGATCGCGTGGAGGAGGTTTATAGAGTCGCTGTCTACCGTTACAAACAAAAACTCAATTTACTAGAAGAAGATTGTGTGTATTAGAACTTGTCTTTCCCCGGAATGAGAAAGACGTCATGGATTTGGCTACGCACAGTGAGGTTTGCCTAATGGTATAGGCAAGTATAAGGGTTTTGAAGAACTATTATTGTCACTTCCAGAGTTTGAGTGGAAGTTCGAGGATAGATTGAGCGAGATAGTTGGGGAAACCCTGATTTAGTAGTACAGTTTTGTGGTGCGATAAGATACCGCTAGTCAAGGTCCTGTGGAGAAAGCATGGATAGAAGGAATTAACATACCCGGGATCCTCAGGACCTGATGCAGGAAAGATACCCGGAACTATTCAGTCAGGTATACCTCGCAACTCCTAAAGTGGTTTAAAGTTTTCTCCCTAATTGCAATTACTAGTAGAATATTCTAGGAGATATGGGCTAAACTTTTGTTTATTGGGGCTAGCCCTTAATCATTGATCTAGTAGGTACTTCAACCCTTATGGGATGTTACAAGCTTAAGTTAACCCAGTAGAAAACATCCCCGTAGACTTAACCTTAATTTCGGGGACGAAATTTTTGTTTTGTTTATTGGGATTTGTAACATCCCATTTTCAAATTGGACCCCCCCTAGGAGTGACTGGAGCATGACTAGGTCCTATGAGTTAACCTAGGTGAGCCCAGGAGACCAAGTGACCTAAAAACCTAGTTGAGACTCACTTGGTCTGCAAATAGCAATTTTCAAAACTCTGATTTTGGGTGGCCTAGTAGGTTCAATGCGACTCTAAAAATTCCCTTAGACCTAATGTGGGCCCAATGAGTCATCAAGGACCCATTAGGGTCAACCCTAGTAGCCAAAATGACCAAGTCAACCCCAAGCCCAAATCAAGTCAAACCTAGTCTATATGGGTTAACCAAACCTCAAGCCACCCTCCCCTTAGGCTAATCTCTTGCATGATTATTATGTATTAATTTGGTTGCCCATATCCTAGAGGATTGACCAAGTCAACCTAGTGACTAGGAGAGAGAGAGAGAAGCCTAAATTTAGAGAGATAAAGAGGAGAGAGAAAGTGAGAAGAAAGAGGGTCATTCATGGTGGGGAGGTGAATCACCCCTCTATTCTTCATCATTTAATTAATAATATGTTTTTGAGGGTTGCATTTAGGCTGGTGCCATGAATAATTTCGGCCATAGGGTGGCAGGAGAGAGAAAGCTTCAATTTCTCCTTAATGGAGGAGAGAGAAAGAGGAAAAGAGAGAGGGGAGTTATGGAGGGACACCATGAGCCACCCCATTCATCTCCCCAAGCCTTCATTCATTCCTCCTGACCTTTGGGAAGAGATTCCCATCGTTTTCCCATCAGCCACCATCAATGGAGAAGCCCAACCACCATGGCCAAACACCCCTTCATCTCCCCTCCCATGAAAAAAATTATAAAACCCCCATGCAGCCCCCTATTCTGAATTTTGACTATTCCATCTCCCTCAAAACGTCCATGGCAGTCAAAATAACATATAAGATCAATGGTTTTGGTGGAGGAACGAGGGATCGGGAAGTTCGCCGGAGAGGAAAAACGCCATGGCGAACCGCCGCCGCCGTCGTCGTCGAACCCCCCAAATAAGGTCCTCCTCCTCTCCTTCTCTCATGCTTAGATCCTAGGAATGTTTAAAAGTTGATTTCATGCCCAAACGAACCGGAGCCAAGCTTCAAAATTTCAGAAATTTGTCATTTTTCATGGACTTTTGGAGCTCTCGGGTAGGGCGGCGCCGCCACCTCCGGCCACCCTAGCTCCGGCCATGGATAGCCCCCACCACCGGGAACAAATGGGTGATGTTTCCCGGTGGTGGCGCCGCCTCAGGCCGCCGGGAAATGGGCCGCAAAAACCACCTGCGCGGGTCTATTTTTGGCTCAATCGGAGAAGATGAACAGCCTCCGTTGGATCTTGCTTTAAGATTCGTGCAACCCATATTTTCAGATTTTTCTGTATTTTAATAAAACAGTTCACTGTAGAAGGAATTTAGGCCCCTTTTGGGCATCTACTGAAAAAGTGTATAACATGAAAGTTGTAGGTATTTTGAATACCTACAATTTGATATGTAGTGGTGAAAAATTGGATGAGGGGACTGCCCTGTAGAGCCTTTTTAGTAAGGGTATGTCCTACAACTAGGGTAGTTTTCTTCTAAAAATTATTTAGGCCCTTTAGGGGCATGTTCATCAAAAATGATCAACATGAATATTGTAGGCTTTTTAATTATCTACAGTTTGATATGTTATGGAAAATTTTAGGACAAGTATTCTGACCTGTAGGGTCATTTTTCTAGGGTAGGTCCTACAAATAGGGCAAATCTTTGAAAAATTCCCCACACCTAACCCTTGGTCCAAATGGTTTGAATTTTGGACAGGGGCTTAATCTCACCTAGACCTAGCTCCTGTAAAAATTGGAACCCATTTAAAGAAGTTTAACCTAGGGTTTTGCCCTAAACCTAGAGAAGCTAGGGTAAGGTAGTTGAAGGGTCAAATCACCTCAAAAGTCTCCAAATTTTGGAGGCATGTTTTTATGGTTATCATTTAGCTCTGATAAAAATTTCAGCCCAATTGGGTTTGAAATGATTGGGTTTTGATGTGATCAAAGATTGGTCCTTAAAGGGGAAAATTAGGGCAAGGGGTTGTTGGGGCATGGTGGGTCCAATTCTCACCCAAATGGGTTGGGATTTTGGCCAGAGCCCCATGGACAGAGAAAACACCCCCTCATGGAATTTGAGATGGTTTGGTGTGGGTTTGCCCTAGGATCCAAGTTCAAACCTTAAGGGTTGATCTATGGGGTTTGTGAAGGACATATGGTTTTATGACTTTGTATGGATCTAGAGTTTAGTCCATGATGTTCTAGGGGTGGAATTATGCCTTAGGAAGGAGTTGCATGGTATGGGTATTTAGTCACATCACTTAATTCTAATTATACAAAATTAGGTCTTTATATCTTATGGAATGGATGATGAGTCAAAAGATTTTAAGTTCATGTAAAATTATGATAGAGGATGTTAATTTTGATATATTGAACAGTAGTTGTTGTTTCATGAAATTTAAATAAGTTTTCATATGGGTACCTTAACAAAAGTACATAATCGTAGAATCTTGGGAGAAATAATTTATGTGGTATTATGATTTAGATTTTAATGAAATTGTGTACATCATGTTTTTAGGATATATTAAACCTCTGGAAATTTTATCATGATTTATGGGATAATAATTAGAGTACTTCCTTCACAACTTAGCAAATAGAGATTTTTACTTAGGAATTATTTATGAAGTAACCAGTCATTTAAAGTTTGTGAAATTTAGTCAGAGGAGTTTTAATATCATATTACATCTCAGTGAATTTTTATGGAATTATTTGAATTATAAATTTAGGGGTTGCTTCATTAAATGTTATTGCCCATAAAAATTTAGATAAATTCAATTTGGTATATTAAATGCAAATAAAATTATTAATTTTGGTCAGAGGACTTTTCTGATGATTATCAAGGCTCTGTAATTTTTACATAATTTTATGATGATTAATTGTTGTACTTCCTTCATTAAATATGAATTGTGGAATTTCGATGAATAATTTAATTAGAGGATAAATACTATTTGTAAAATCATGGGAGTTAATATTTAGTAATAATTCACTGTTATACAGTAACTATAATTTTTGGATGACCAATACTTGAGTAGATCATGTAGTTCATGTTCATTATCACCCATGGTCAATTATTTGGAAAATTAATTAATTATCAATTTAATTAGGAAAAATCATAATTTTCTGGATTTAGGCATATTATGACATGGTAGATTCCCAGTAATTATTACAAGGGTTTTGGAAGAGAATTTAATGGACGTTCTATCATGGGCAACGTATAGGGTAGAAGGGTATGTCTGGTGTGAAAAAGGCATGAACAGTGTTAGTATGAGACTTGGATATAAGGGTGGAGTTTTGTACCTTATAGGCTTGGGAAAATGAGCATGGGATTCATCATTGGAGATTATGATGAGTAAAGATGTGTTTGGCTAGCATAGGAGGTGCTCGGGGTAGACGAAAGATCGTCTTGCCCTAGGAGTGGAAGAGTCAAATACACTAGGGTTAGATTCATTATAACATTAAAAAGGGATTGGGTAAAGGGTAGACAACCAATAACAATAAGTGCCTTGCGAAAGGGAACTTCGGGCCGTAATGCCGCCGTTTTGGTTCCTAGTGCCCCTTGAGAGCCTTTCACGGGGTATGCCGGGGGCAGTCCTGGGCTAACATAAATCTTAAAACAAACGAAAGAGTAATTAGCCTAATAGGGATTCACATTGCACACACTCATTAGTTAGGGTTGGTAATGGTTAAGTCGTCCCGAGGTGTTCAAGGGGGCGCTGTTCCGTGGTGTTCTAAGGGATGGAGTCTGGAGATGAGCCGGACGGTTTAGTCCGGGGAATTTGGTCTCGAAGGTGGTTAATACGGACGGTTTAGTCCGGGGAATTTGGTCTCGGACGTGGTTAATACAGACGGTTTAGCCCGGGTGTTTGACACTTTAAAACTGTTATATATTAAACTACTGCATGTGCACAAAAATAGGAAGGATTAAGGTGGTGGGTTCTCGATATCGGGGAGTTCGATTGCACCGACACCGATATCGTTGACTCGGCAAGGTGACTAGCACTAAGCCAAGGTTAAGTCCGGCGGACCAGTCGGCAAGAGTACGCAGGAGTCCGCCTCGTGCACCAGGCGTTGAGGGCGTACGATAGGTCAGACCAGTAGTGCTTTTACTGGTTTTGAGGTGGGCGAGGCCCAACCCACCGCTTTCCGTCTGCCACTACGGGAGTATCCTGGGAGTTATCTCCAGAAAGGGGGAACTAAAGGTTTGTGTACACAAAGTTGGGTGGGTGAGTTGCACTGCATGACATAACATACCCACCATATAGTTGCATATCATAATCATTCATAACAACCTTGACACCTAAAGTATAAGTGGAATGGGACGCTTATACTTTAGGACTTGCAAAACGACCCCTTGGTCTATAAGCTTGTGTGGGCAAGTTTATAAATCAAAGGTTAATTTCAATATATATATGCTGCTGTTTGATAACCGACACCCCCAACGTATAAGTGGTATGGGACACTTTATACGATGGGAGCCTTGCAAAAGACCCCTTGGCCTATGTGTACTCACATAAGCAAAGGTTTAATTTCTTACTTACTTCCTTTCTGTTATACCTATTACAACATTTATATTGCTCCCATGTCATAACTTGCTAGTTAGGTTCACCGTCATCTGCTTTTGACTACTCTCCACTTTCATGTCCTCCCCTTTCTTCCTCTCCGCCCGGTGCCTTAGAGCGTGGGGGAAGGGGTGGGGGATGATAGGACTTAGTCTTTTAGACTAACGGTTTTCGAACCATATCATTTTAGGGGATCGCGAAGCCCAGCATGGAGGAGCAGCCCAGGAGGCCGGTACGCTTGGAGATGGGACAGTCTAGCACGGGAGTCCAGACTACGGGGACGTTGAGTCCCGGCCCTTTAGTAGAGATTTAGTTTTGCTTCCGCATTGAGTGATTTTGTAGTGAGGACTTGATGTACCGGGCATGAGCCCTTTTATTTCTAGTATCATCGTACTCTGATGTTTTCTGTGGACACTCCCTTCGTGGAGTTTTATTTTATGTGATATTCTCTTTTGGTGGACTTGCTTCTCTCTTGCTTGCTACTTATTGTGATCGAAAGGCCGGCAGAATCGGCGCGTTGTAGTGACTACCTTCCCGGGTGCGAAGGTGTCACCGCAAAGCGGCGGTTCTGGGCATAAGACCCCGGGTTTTCAAAAAAAAAAATGGGGTCTTACAAAGTGGTATCAGAGGAAACATCGATCGGATTAGTAGCAGTCCACAAATCCTTGGGTCACCTCCGCGCGAGATTAGTTTGCGGACAAACTAAGCAGCGGAAGCAGTGGTGTGCTCATATGGGGAATCACATGTAAATTGTCCACTTTCCATCCATTCCATTTGTACATTAGCTAACAATTGGAATTCTTCTTTGTAGCCTGCGGCAAACCCTGTCCCCAGCAGGGAGCACCTCTGGTTGCAAAGACCTCTTCTTGTAATTCTCTAGTCAATAGGTTAGACTCAACCGCTAGGATACGTGACTAACCCGACAACTTATACCGTGCCCTAGTCCGAAACAGACCTTAAGTATGAATTTGGTTAGGTAAGGAAATACCTAAAGAGATTAAAGGAGGAGTTTAATAGTTGAATGGATACCTAAGACATAAACTCTGGTGTCCCTATGGTCCCTAACAAGGATTACTCAATCTATTGGGACTGAACAATAATCCATTATCAGAATGGTAGAAGACACGTAGTATTAACCCCCGTACCAGTAACAAGATTACTCAGGGACAACTACAAGATAAACACTGAAGGTCGGGTAGGAATTCAAGTTCGAAAGAGACCCAATTGGGAGTAGGAACAACCCTGATAAGCGTGTCGTAAATTTGACTCGGAGGGTTTAAAGTATGGAGTATATCTACAAGTGTCAGTTTGGAACCCCAAGTCATAGATTGATGCCCTAGGGATTGTACACTCAGCTAGGACAGATATAACATGGTAAGATAAAAGAAAATTAGCCCAAGGAAGATATGGGCTTATCTTTTGTTTATTGGACAAGTGAGTTAATGACTTAGGTCTCCTAGATCTAATTTAGAAAGTGTGTTGCCCCAAATACAGTAATGTTGAGGTTGGTCTTATTCGACGCCACTCGAACGATGTCATGGTAATAATGAGGAGTAACTACGAGACATAACTACTAGAAGATACCATGTGAATTTGATGACGGGTAGTAAGACTAAGTAGATTTGGGAAGATAAGACTGAGACACTATGATGTAACATCATGAGTATGATAACACTAAGAGTTTGAAAGAAATTAGCAGACGATATATCGAAAACATATATCTTAGGTATGACCTTGCAGACTCGATTCAGATAGCATCAAGACAAGATTAGATACATTTGATGACACAAATATGGTTAGCAAGGGTCGCGGCTATGATAAATAAATGTTTGGAAAATCAAGTGTAACTACGGCAGAATGGCACAACAAATTAAAAAGGTATAAATGACAACCTCCAAAAATGCACGAGTACACCCCCTTAAATCTTGCGGACGACGGGTCATTTGACGAAGTAATCTTTCCCGTTAACGACCAGAGTTGGATAAATCATAGGGTCAAATTGATTGATTACTCTGGCGTATATGAAAGAATAGGAACATGATCGCGTGGAGGAGGTTTATAGAGTCGCTGTCTACCGTTACAAACAAAAACTCAATTTACTAGAAGAAGATTGTGTGTATTAGAACTTGTCTTTCCCCGGAATGAGAAAGACGTCATGGATTTGGCTACGCACAGTGAGGTTTGCCTAATGGTATAGGCAAGTATAAGGGTTTTGAAGAACTATTATTGTCACTTCCAGAGTTTGAGTGGAAGTTCGAGGATAGATTGAGCGAGATAGTTGGGGAAACCCTGATTTAGTAGTACAGTTTTGTGGTGCGATAAGATCCCGCTAGTCAAGGTCCTGTGGAGAAAGCATGGATAGAAGGAATTAACATACCCGGGATCCTCAGGACCTGATGCAGGAAAGATACCGGAACTATTCAGTCAGGTATACCTCGCAACTCCTAAAGTGGTTTAAAGTTTTCTCCCTAATTGCAATTACTAGTAGAATATTCTAGGAGATATGGGCTAAACTTTTGTTTATTGGGGCTAGCCCTTAATCATTGATCTAGTAGGTACTTCAACCCTTATGGGATGTTACAAGCTTAAGTTAACCCAGTAGAAAACATCCCGTAGACTTAACCTTAATTTCGGGGACGAAATTTTTGTTTTGTTTATTGGGATTTGTAACATCCCATTTTCAAATTGGACCCCCCCTAGGAGTGACTTGAGCATGACTAGGTCCTATGAGTTAACCTAGGTGAGCCCAGGAGACCAAGTGACCTAAAAACCTAGTTGAGACTCACTTGGTCTGCAAATAGCAATTTTCAAAACTCTGATTTTGGGTGGCCTAGTAGGTTCAATGCGACTCTAAAAATTCCCTTAGACCTAATGTGGGCCCAATGAGTCATCAAGGACCCATTAGGGTCAACCCTAGTAGCCAAAATGACCAAGTCAACCCCAAGCCCAAATCAAGTCAAACCTAGTCTATATGGGTTAACCCAACCTCAAGCCACCCTCCCCTTAGGCTAATCTCTTGCATGATTATTATGTATTAATTTGGTTGCCCATATCCTAGAGGATTGACCAAGTCAACCTAGTGACTAGGAGAGAGAGAGAGAAGCCTAAATTTAGAGAGATAAAGAGGAGAGAGAAAGTGAGAAGAAAGAGGGTCATTCATGGTGGGGAGGTGAATCACCCCTCTATTCTTCATCATTTAATTAATAATATGTTTTTGAGGGTTGCATTTAGGCTGGTGCCATGAATAATTTCGGCCATAGGGTGGCAGGAGAGAGAAAGCTTCAATTTCTCCTTAATGGAGGAGAGAGAAAGAGGAAAAGAGAGAGGGGAGTTATGGAGGGACACCATGAGCCACCCCATTCATCTCCCCAAGCCTTCATTCATTCCTCCTGACCTTTGGGAAGAGATTCCCATCGTTTTCCCATCAGCCACCATCAATGGAGAAGCCCAACCACCATGGCCAAACACCCCTTCATCTCCCCTCCCATGAAAAAAAATTATAAAACCCCCATGCAGCCCCCTATTCTGAATTTTGACTATTCCATCTCCCTCAAAACGTCCATGGCAGTCAAAATAACATATAAGATCAATGGTTTTGGTGGAGGAACGAGGGATCGGGAAGTTCGCCGGAGAGGAAAAACGCCATGGCGAACCGCCGCCGCCGTCGTCGTCGAACCCCTCAAATAAGGTCCTCCTCCTCTCCTTCTCTCATGCTTAGATCCTAGGAATGTTTAAAAGTTGATTTCATGCCCAAACGAACCGGAGCCAAGCTTCAAAATTTCAGAAATTTGCCATTTTTCATGGACTTTTGGAGCTCTCGGGTAGGGCGGCGCCGCCACCTCCGGCCACCCTAGCTCCGGCCATGGATAGCCCCCACCACCGGGAACAAATGGGTGATGTTTCCCGGTGGTGGCGCCGCCTCAGGCCGCCGGGAAATGGGCCGCAAAAACCACCTGCGCGGGTCTATTTTTGGCTCAATCGGAGAAGATGAACAGCCTCCGTTGGATCTTGCTTTAAGATTCGTGCAACCCATATTTTCAGATTTTTCTGTATTTTAATAAAACAGTTCACTGTAGAAGGAATTTAGGCCCCTTTTGGGCATCTACTGAAAAAGTGTATAACATGAAAGTTGTAGGTATTTTGAATACCTACAATTTGATATGTAGTGGTGAAAAATTGGATGAGGGGACTGCCCTGTAGAGCCTTTTTAGTAAGGGTATGTCCTACAACTAGGGTAGTTTTCTTCTAAAAATTATTTAGGCCCTTTAGGGGCATGTTCATCAAAAATGATCAACATGAATATTGTAGGCTTTTTAATTATCTACAGTTTGATATGTTATGGAAAATTTTAGGACAAGTATTCTGACCTGTAGGGTCATTTTTCTAGGGTAGGTCCTACAAATAGGCCAAATCTTTGAAACATTCCCCACACCTAACCCTTGGTCCAAATGGTTTGAATTTTGGACAGGGGCTTAATCTCACCTAGACCTAGCTCCTGTAAAAATTGGAACCCATTTAAAGAAGTTTAACCTAGGGTTTTGCCCTAAACCTAGAGAAGCTAGGGTAAGGTAGTTGAAGGGTCAAATCACCTCAAAAGTCTCCAAATTTTGGAGGCATGTTTTTATGGTTATCATTTAGCTCTGATAAAAATTTCAGCCCAATTGGGTTTGAAATGATTGGGTTTTGATGTGATCAAAGATTGGTCCTTAAAGGGGAAAATTAGGGCAAGGGGTTGTTGGGGCATGGTGGGTCCAATTCTCACCCAAATGGGTTGGGATTTTGGCCAGAGCCCCATGGACAGAGAAAACACCCCCTCATGGAATTTGAGATGGTTTGGTGTGGGTTTGCCCTAGGATCCAAGTTCAAACCTTAAGGGTTGATCTATGGGGTTTGTGAAGGACATATGGTTTTATGACTTTGTATGGATCTAGAGTTTAGTCCATGATGTTCTAGGGGTGGAATTATGCCTTAGGAAGGAGTTGCATGGTATGGGTATTTAGTCACATCACTTAATTCTAATTATACAAAATTAGGTCTTTATATCTTATGGAATGGATGATGAGTCAAAAGATTTTAAGTTCATGTAAAATTATGATAGAGGATGTTAATTTTGATATATTGAACAGTAGTTGTTGTTTCATGAAATTTAAATAAGTTTTCATATGGGTACCTTAACAAAAGTACATAATCGTAGAATCTTGGGAGAAATAATTTATGTGGTATTATGATTTAGATTTTAATGAAATTGTGTACATCATGTTTTTAGGATATATTAAACCTCTGGAAATTTTATCATGATTTATGGGATAATAATTAGAGTACTTCCTTCACAACTTAGCAAATAGAGATTTTTACTTAGGAATTATTTATGAAGTAACCAGTCATTTAAAGTTTGTGAAATTTAGTCAGAGGAGTTTTAATATCATATTACATCTCAGTGAATTTTTATGGAATTATTTGAATTATAAATTTAGGGGTTGCTTCATTAAATGTTATTGCCCATAAAAATTTAGATAAATTCAATTTGGTATATTAAATGCAAATAAAATTATTAATTTTGGTCAGAGGACTTTTCTGATGATTATCAAGGCTCTGTAATTTTTACATAATTTTATGATGATTAATTGTTGTACTTCCTTCATTAAATATGAATTGTGGAATTTCGATGAATAATTTAATTAGAGGATAAATACTATTTGTAAAATCATGGGAGTTAATATTTAGTAATAATTCACTGTTATACAGTAACTATAATTTTTGGATGACCAATACTTGAGTAGATCATGTAGTTCATGTTCATTATCACCCATGGTCAATTATTTGGAAAATTAATTAATTATCAATTTAATTAGGAAAAATCATAATTTTCTGGATTTAGGCATATTATGACATGGTAGATTCCCAGTAATTATTACAAGGGTTTTGGAAGAGAATTTAATGGACGTTCTATCATGGGCAACGTATAGGGTAGAAGGGTATGTCTGGTGTGAAAAAGGCATGAACAGTGTTAGTATGAGACTTGGATATAACGGTGGAGTTTTGTACCTTATAGGCTTGGGAAAATGAGCATGGGATTCATCATTGGAGATTATGATGAGTAAAGATGTGTTTGGCTAGCATAGGAGGTGCTCGGGGTAGACGAAAGATCGTCTTGCCCTAGGAGTGGAAGAGTCAAATACACTAGGGTTAGATTCATTATAACATTAAAAAGGGATTGGGTAAAGGGTAGACAACCAATAACAATAAGTGCCTTGCTAAAGGGAACTTCGGGCCGTAATGCCGCCGTCTTGGTTCCTAGTGCCCCTTGAGAGCCTTTCACGGGGTATGCCGGGGGCAGTCCTGGGCTAACATAAATCTTAAAACAAACGAAAGAGTAATTAGCCTAATAGGGATTCACATTGCACACACTCATTAGTTAGGGTTGGTAATGGTTAAGTCGTCCCGAGGTGTTCAAGGGGGCGCTGTTCCGTGGTGTTCTAAGGGATGGAGTCTGGAGATGAGCCGGACGGTTTAGTCCGGGGAATTTGGTCTCGAAGGTGGTTAATACGGACGGTTTAGTCCGGGGAATTTGGTCTCGGACGTGGTTAATACAGACGGTTTAGCCCGGGAGTTTGACACTTTAAAACTGTTATATATTAAACTACTGCATGTGCACAAAAATAGGAAGGAATAAGGTGGTGGGTTCTCGATATCGGGGAGTTCGATTGCACCGACACCGATATCGTTGACTCGGCAAGGTGACTAGCACTAAGCCAAGGTTAAGTCCGGCGGACCAGTCGGCAAGAGTACGCAGGAGTCCGCCTCGTGCACCAGGCGTTGAGGGCGTACGATAGGTCAGACCAGTAGTGCTTTTACTGGTTTTGAGGTGGGCGAGGCCCAACCCACCGCTTCCGTCTGCCACTACGGGAGTATCCTGGGAGTTATCTCCAGAAAGGGGGAACTAAAGGTTTGTGTACACAAAGTTGGGTGGGTGAGTTGCACTGCATGACATAACATACCCACCATATAGTTGCATATCATAATCATTCATAACAACCTTGACACCTAAAGTATAAGTGGAATGGGACGCTTATACTTTAGGACTTGCAAAACGACCCCTTGGTCTATAAGCTTGTGTGGGCAAGTTTATAAATCAAAGGTTAATTTCAATATATATATGCTGCTGTTTGATAACCGACACCCCCAACGTATAAGTGGTATGGGACACTTTATACGATGGGAGCCTTGCAAAAGACCCCTTGGCCTATGTGTACTCACATAAGCAAAGGTTTAATTTCTTACTTACTTCCTTTCTGTTATACCTATTACAACATTTATATTGCTCCCATGTCATAACTTGCTAGTTAGGTTCACCGTCATCTGCTTTTGACTACTCTCCACTTTCATGTCCTCCCCTTTCTTCCTCTCCGCCCGGTGCCTTAGAGCGTGGGGGAAGGGGTGGGGGATGATAGGACTTAGTCTTTTAGACTAACGGTTTTCGAACCATATCATTTTAGGGGATCGCGAAGCCCAGCATGGAAGAGCAGCCCAGGAGGCCGGTACGCTTGGAGATGGGACAGTCTAGCACGGGAGTCCAGACTACGGGGACTGTGAGTCCCGGCCCTTTAGTAGAGATTTAGTTTTGCTTCCGCATTGAGTGATTTTGTAGTGAGGACTTGATGTACCGGGCATGAGCCCTTTTATTTCTAGTATCATCGTACTCTGATGTTTTCTGTGGACACTCCCTTCGTGGAGTTTTATTTTATGTGATATTCTCTTTTGGTGGACTTGCTTCTCTCTTGCTTGCTACTTATTGTGATCGAAAGGCCGGCAGAATCGGCGCGTTGTAGTGACTACCTTCCCGGGTGCGAAGGTGTCACCACAAAGCGGCGGTTCTGGGCATAAGACCCCGGGTTTTCAAAAAAAAAAAATGGGGTCTTACAACCAATCCTCTGCATCTGTGGCCGTGCCAATTCCCTTGAAGGTTGGAGGGTGGAAACTCAGAAATTACTTCATTTGCCGGTCCCCATGCCCGATAACCACTCTCTCGGCCTGCGGCTCCGCCCGCCTGGCCTCCTTAACCTGCACGGTCGCTGCCGTGACCGGGGTAGCAGGAGTTGCTACCTGAGCAACGGGAGCTGCTACTTGTGCTGTCGCTGCAGCTTGGGCCGCCACCATCGCTTCTGCAAGCATGCGGCAGAAGTCGGCCGGTATGACCCCCATCCCTAGCGGACCTTGCGCAGTCGCACTACTTGCCGAGAGCTCTTCTCTTGGCCTCGAGGTCCCAACCTCGTTGCTTGCACTCTAAACACAAGCAAGAAAACGCAAATCAGTCCCTAATAGCAAGACTGGAACACAAGGACACTCATGGAACCGCGATACTCCTATGTGGATAACTTCTTATACGCGAATCGACATATACTTTCGACCGCGAAACTTCTCATTGGAACGTGAACCTCCCTCTGATACTAAATTGTAACACCTCCCCTGTAAAGACCATATAATAAGGGTCCGGCCGGGGCCCCACAACATACGGACACCACAACTTTAGCATTAATAGATGATATGAAACTACCCAAACTCAAAACTCCAGACATATACAGCGGAAATAGAACAAACTGACAGAAGTTATCCACTAACGATAGAGTATCAAATGGCCTTAAGGCCTTACACAATAATAGTCCAAACAAAAATATAAATGTGCCAAGCACTCCTAGGCTACCTCGGCATGCAAGCCGGAAAAAACATAAAAAAAGTAGCAAACGCACAAAGAGAAACCAAGCACGGCAACACTTCATGAGGCTTAGGGCTTTTCGCCTAGCGCGCTAGCTCCTGCATGTGATCCTTGCTCTATAAGGATTTGAAGTAACGTGGGTCAGCAAAGGCTGACCTCTACTGTGTAACAAACACATCTCCTCCCGGCCGCCCCTAACGGACCCCGGGGTACCACTCCACCTGCAAGTTAGCACTTCGTATAGCAAAAGAGTATATATAAT
This sequence comes from Platanthera zijinensis, assembly GCA_039513925.1. Lineage (NCBI taxonomy): Eukaryota > Viridiplantae > Streptophyta > Magnoliopsida > Asparagales > Orchidaceae > Platanthera > Platanthera zijinensis. The sequence continues at coordinate 175,624,529 of CM077094.1, read as the reverse complement.
AAAGCGGTAAAACAGGCTTGGATGTCTCATACAGCATACATGTTCTCTGTGTTTTGCACAAAGTGAAAGGGCCTACTATGCAGCATGAATGCAGCCCGGGTTTCACCCAAGGCACCCTAGTTCGTATGCATCTAGCACAACATCAAACACTGGGTACTTCCGTTTCCCCATTGGCTTAAAGCCGCAAACACAAGGGAACCACCATGTCCCTAACGGTACACACGCCGTCACACCCTTGCAAAGGACCCACCCGCACAAGGGTCATAACCCCAGGGCTTGCCCGCACGATCTGACTTCACTCGTCAGGGTTCCGCCTCACACTGACCGATTCTAAGAAGCCTTGCTGGACCCCACCCGCTCATGGCTGCATTGCCCGGGATTGGCCTCCGCTCGGCATTCTCGTCAGTCTCACACAAGATGCTAGTCTCGCCAGGACACTTTCCCCACATGACTTGCGCGTCACGGAAAAGCCAGCCGACCACGGAGACATAGCCGCGCCTTAGCACAGCACAAACAAAGGTTTCCCCACCCCAATAGCCACTCGCACCGTGTCTTTCCCGTGCTCCAAGGAAACCATCTACCGCACAAAGCGGAGCTAACCTCGTCCGGTTCCGACTACGAGTACTCACTCAATTAAAGGGGAAAAACGCATACATACAACGACGTATCGCCGCTACGGATTTCTACAAAATCCTCACATCTCGCTATGCAACATCACCGGGTCGGACTAAACGGTCGCGACCACGGCTTCACCCACAATGCCTAATCCGATAACGGAGCGGATCTCTAATGCAAAGCATGCCGGGATGAACATACTCACCCGGAGGTTCCTCTTGAACCTAGGCTACACGAATCCCTCTCATTTGAGAGATTCGGTGCTCAAATATGAAAGGAAGGGGATTCTATCATGCATCCTAATTCCTAAAACCGAGAGGAGAAGTGTCGTTACCTTTCATCCCCTCTTCCTAGCCATGAAGAAGATTTGCTTGGTTGAACACCACCACAACGCTCCCACCTTCGCGATCTGAACTCCGCTCGCGAAACGGACCTCCGAAGCTTCGCCGGTGGCCGGATCTTAGCCTTCTTCCTCCTTGCTCTCCCTTCTCTCTAGAATCAAGAAAGATAAAGATAGGAGAAAAGTGAGGGTTTCAAACCCTATTCCCGAGTTTAATCCATCAGATCTAGCCCCAGCCGTTGGATCTCATCCCAAAGAAACGGACGGCCACGATTCGGCCAAAAATTACAAAAACTGGGCCGAACACGGGTTGCAACATGGCCGTGTGCCTGGCCGTGTCACCCATTCGCCGTCTCGATCGAATCGAAAAACCAGCACACGACCCTTGACACGGCCTCCGACACGCCCGTGTCACCTGCGACATGCCCGTGTCGGAACCCATGTCACGCCCCCCGTGTGCAAGCGACCAACATTTCGCAGTCAGAGAGGTACACGACCTTGTGACACGGCATTAGACACGCCCGTGTCAAATTTGACACGCCCGTGTTTGTGCCCGTGTCACGGCCCGTGTATCACAGCTGCAGAATCCCTGGAGTGATACGGCCTGGGACACGCCCGTGTCCTAGGCCGTGTTCTTCAACTCGACTAGCGTCGACCGCCAAAGCGTCAACCGCACGAGCCGAGGCCGAACACGCCTGTGTCACGCCCGTGACACGCCCGTGTTACGCCCGTGTCACGCCCGTGACACGCCCGTGACACGCCCGTGACACGCCCGTGACCCGCCCGTTACACCTTCTCCAAAACCAAACTGGGCTTAAAACATCACCCGTCCCTCTTTTGAGTTTCGGGGTGTTACAAGATAAACCTGCCCTGCCAGCTAGTGAGAGCCTGGTCAGCGGAATCATCCCGGAGCTAAAAGAACTTAGCCTTCACGAGAGATCAACCTGCCCTGTCAGCTAGTGGGACCCTGGTCAGCGGAATCATCCCAGAGCTAAAAGGACGTAGGCTCCACGAGAGATAAACCTGCCCTGCCAGCTAGTGGGAGCCTGGTCAGCAGAATCATCCCGGAGCTAAAAGGACTTAGGATCCATGAGAGATCAACCAGTCTTGCCAGCTAGTGAGAGCCTGGTCAGCGGAATCATCCCGGAGCTAAAAGGACTTAGCCTCCACGAGAGATCAACCTTCCCTGCCAGCTAGTGGGAGTCTGGTCAGCGGAATCATCCTGGAGCTAAAAGGACTTAGGCTCCACGAGAGATCAACCTGCCCTGCCAGCTAGTGAGAGCTTAGTCAACGGAATCATCCTGGAGCTAAAAGGACTTAGCCTCAATGAGAAATCAAACTGTCCTGCCAGTTAGTGAGAGTCTGGTCAGTGGAATCATCCCGAAGCTAAAAGGACTTAGCCTCCACGAGAGATCAACCTGTTTTGCCAGCTTGTGAGAGCCTGGCAGCGGAATCAATTCGGAGCTAAGAGGACTTAGCCTCCATGAGAGATCAACCTGCCTTGCCAGCTAGTGAGAGCCTGGAAGCGGAATCATCTCGGAGCTAAGGGGACTTAGCCTCCACGAGAGATCAACCTTCCCTGCCAGCTAGTGAGAGCCTGACAGCGGAATCATCTCGGAGCTAAGGGGACTTAGCCTCCACAAGAGATCAACCTGCCCTGCCAGCTAGTGAAAGCCTGGCAGCAGAATACTCTCAGAGCTAAGGGAGCTTGGGGACGGGGCATGTCACCTGAACTCTGCCATAATTCAACATCCTCAAAAGGGGAAAAATTTGGGTTACATGATCCTCCCGACTCTACCGGTCGTAGGCTAGACTCATTACAACATAAAGAATAACAAGATACATGACTCTACCGAGGCGAGGCTTCTTCAGGGGGTCACGGCATGGTGGTCGCCATCCGATTACTTCCCACTGGATACCTCCATCCTGCTCAGGCTCTCCATGATCTTCTCCATATCCTCCGCCTTAGCCAACCAAGAGATTGTGTTAAAAGCCGTGATGTAGCACTGCCTTGCCATCTTATAGTCTCCCTTGATCCTGACCTGGATCCCTTCTGAGTTGAACTTGAGACACTGGTGGAAGGATGAGGGCACACACCGGAAGGCGCTGATGAGGGGCCTTCCGAAGATGGCGTTGTAGCTGCTTAGAGCGTCAACAATGACGAACCTGCAGTTTCTTGAGGTCCCCCCTAACTTCACCTGGAGTCCGACTCCATCTTCCATCTCCTTTCTCTCCCCTCAGAATCCAAACAGAGGTCCATCCGACGCCACCACCCTCCTTGGCTCCACCTTCATCCCCTCGAACGCCTTCTTGAAAATGACGTTGACAGAGCTTCCGTTGACAAACAAGATCCTGGAGACGGTGAAGCATTCGAAAGCTGCCTGGATGACCAGGGCGTCACAGAATGGGTCCTCATGCTCCGGCATGTCTTTTGACAAGAAGGCGATCTTTTCTTCTGGGGGAGGGGTCTTGGATGTAGAGGCAACGCTCCGTCGGTACATCACATGGAGGCTTGCCTTCCGAGTGGCCTCGATCCCTACTCCATCGTGGATCACTGCTATTCCTCATCGGTGCCCTACATCTACCCGATCCTCGCATACATCATCCTCTCCACCTCCTTGGGGCAGAGCTTCGATCCGCTCCGGCTAATGCTGGGCTGGATCTCTCGTCCCCCTCACTTCCAGGAACTCGGGGAAGGTAGTCGTCGCGTGACCCTCCAACTGGTGGAAGTTGCAGTATGGTAACTATACTCTGCCTCCTCCTCTCCCCTTATGATTCCTCCTCTCCCTTCGTCCAATCGCCATTTCTTTCTGGGGTGGGGGCAGGAGCTGTCTTGGGGGTTGCCTCTAGAAGTTGAACCTCCCTTGGACCCCATGAAAGTTCCCCCCATCCTGGATGAGTGCTCTTCCTGGACCATGGGCAGGTCCTCCCTGCTGCCTCCAGCCTGGCTCTGGACCCTCCTGTCTCTAGAACCCCTGGGCTCTCTGCTCCTCTCTCCGCCTTCCTTCCTAGTGCCTTTAGCCACCTTGCTCATTTGACTCCACCTCCGTCAACTTTGCCAACTTCTTCACAAAGGCCGGGTTGGCCTCCTCCATGGATATCTCCTATGCCGCCCTTTCCATTAGCTCCTCGAAGGAAAGGGGGGTATTCTGGGTCAAGCTCAACTTTAAGAACCCTTCGCGCAGCCCCACTGTGAATGCCATGTGGAGGGCATACCCTGGCACCTCTTTGATGTTAAAGACCTCCTCCTGGAACCTATCAACATAGTGGGCCAACGACTCCTCGACCCTCTGCTTTATCAGGAAGAGGGGCTCAGGACCTTTCTTCCTCTTCTTGGAGGTGGAAAAGTGAAGCTGAAAGCTCCGGCTCAAGTCTTCGAACCCAAAGATGGACCTTGGTTGGAGTTGATGGAACCAGTCCCTCGCCTTCTCATTAAAAGTGATCGAAAATTGACGGTACTTGAAGGCATCTGTCATTGGCATGATTGAGACAACATCCTCAAACCACTGCAGGTGCTGGATGGGGTCATCCTTCCCGGTATAGTATGCCTTGTCAAGTTCCTTGAACCCCTCGGGAACGAGAGCTGAGATGATCAGCTCGCTGAAGGGTGACCCAGTGAGGGGGGTTCTCGCGTGACCTGCTCGCCTGGAGGGTTAGCACTCGCTAGCTGGAGAACAGCTCCCGGCCGGTGAGGTCTCGCTCGACCCCTTCTCCCATCCTTTCCTTCCCAAGTCGCCTCCCTGGGGCACTTCCTTCTCCCCCTGTTGGGGTGATCTCGCTGAGATCTCTGGGGGGCAGCTCGCTGAGATCCCCAGGAGCCAGTCCCTGGGGAATGGGGGCTGAGCTGCCAGCCTGAGGGGTAATGCTTCACAACATCTCCATTATGCCAGAGATGGAAGCCATGAACTCTTCCCTTCCTACGAAGGGTCCTAGGTTGGGGAGACCACCGAGGTCATCACTACCTCCCTGATCTTGAGCCATGACACTCTCCCGAGATCTTCTGTGCTGGTCACTCTCCACGCTCACCGCACCAAAATGTTGAAAGCGAAAAATCGGTCTTTGTGGAGTTCGACCCTTGGGGGAAAGGGGTGACCTTACACCTACTACACTCGTAAGAACGTCATGGACCAAAGACTTGGGAGACTAGAAACAGACCCTCGGCTCTAGCGTGGAGGTCCCACCACATACCTGGAAGGTCCCAAGAACACTTCCCCTCCCTTACCAAGGAGAGCTGGGTACCTTGGAGAGTTCTCTCAACTCTACCAAGAAGAAAGCTAGGGAGGAGGAAGCCAAAAGCCAATGCCCCTCCAAAGATACCCAAGGGGGTCTATTTATAGTTTTTCCAAGCCCTGGGGGGAAAATGTCCAAAATGCCCTTAGGAAAAAAAAAAGCCTCGAGCCAATAACAAACCTCCACACCGGGGGGTAGAGAGATAATTTCTACCCTGGGGGTACGATGGCAAAAATGGCAACAAGAGGTCCAGGGGTGTCACAACCCGCATTTTCTCCGAATTAAGAATTATCAGAGTAAGAGAAAACACGCGTCATGATGCCACGTCAAGCAGGGGATAACTGCTGACGCTCAGGCAAAACCAACTACAATCTTTATGCAAGAAAATCATATGCTTAATGAATAGAAGATCAGTTATATTTTAGAGACCGTATCCCTCGGCTCAGTGGATCATCTAGTCCACAAAAGAAAAACTATATTAATACGCTGCGGAAAAATACTTTATTTAGGTTTAACATTCTAAGGAGCGCATAAGGGTTCCAAGAGAACCACTCATGCTATGCAAGACCCAACATTTAATTTATATAATATATAAGAAAGCGGTCTTTATACGTGATTTGGAAAATAGTGATTTCGCTTATAAAACATGCTGATCATGAGCTTTAATTATAATAACAATTATAGTTTAAAAATAACTAGCAACCTAGCATAAAACCTTCTCAGAGCAAGTAGACTATCTCCAAAAAATGGTAGCAGCAATAGTATATATATCTAGTACAAGGTAAAAACTACCAGTGGCCGCCAACAACCTGACACGAACCCACTAGCACAAATATATCTCTGTAAGAGAGTACTGAAAACAACCTCACTAACAAGGTAAACAGAACTCCAAGGTCCGGGAGTCCACCAACAACACCACCTCCAACTAGCCACCAGACCGGCTACAGCTCAGAACCTGGGGTATTCCAAAAGAAAACAGAATACCTCAACAAGCTAAACAAAGAAAAACTGCATGAAAGAGTCAACCAAAGGACAAAGTAACAGAAAAACATGCAGTAGAAGGAGTCACAACTGTCCAAAACAGGACCACAAGAAAATGCACAATGTGCAAAGAAACAGCAACGACCCAGCCCAGGAACCACATCCTGCAGGGCTTAGTGGCTTCCAAGAGCCAGAATGCTGCAGACTACCAAAGAAGAAACTTCTAACACCCTAAACTGTGGGAAGTGATAGTAGCAAAAACAACAACGAGGAACAGGATCGAAGGCAAACGCAGTCCCCCAATCCACAATGTCCAAGTCAAAAGCTCGAGGGTCAACACGTGAAAACACAAGGGACCTTCCACCCGACATGCCCAGCCCGTACCTGGAGCAAGAAAACACATGGGTGGCCTTGGCTATATCACACAACTCCACCCCCATAAAGAGCTACAACCACCACTACTAACCACGACCCACGATTCGGCCTTTAGGAAAATAAAGAAAACAGCCGACAAGGAAAACCCAAAAAATACAACTGGAAATCCACTCGGAAACGAAATACAAGGTAAAGGAAGTGTGTTGAAATAAACCAACACGACTAGGCGTTGAGTGAAACCCACTCAGTGCCTACCTAAACTTTTGCGTTGAGTGAGCTAGCCTCACTCGCCGCCAAAATAAAGTTACTACCCACAAACTCACTAAAGAATACGGAGCTCGACGACAGTCGAACAACCAAGGCAGAAGATCCAGAATTCGAGTAGTTGCCTGCCACTTGAGTATCTAAACTCCCGCACTCGAAACCAGCTAAATTCGCCTAGCAAAAGGAAATATACAAAGCGCACGATCAGTGACGCACGATCAGTGGTCATGCACACTCATCGGCTGATGATCGTGCGAAGCGAACCTGGAAAACATGACAGAAAACCTAGCAACTGCGCACGATCAGTGTCGCACGACCACTGGTCGTGCGCACTGTTGCCAGCGCTCGTGCGATTTTCCGAGACAGAACTTTGGAAACTGAAAGACAGCCGCGCACGAGCAGAGTCACACGACCAGTGGTCGTGCGCCCTAACGGTTGATGTCCGTGCGCGGTCAACCTATACCGTTTGGAATTTCCCGAACGACACCGGAACGCGCACACGACTCACGCCACTGCAGTAGCAGCAGACAACTATCAACGTCGCGCACCACTACCATACGAACTATGCCTAATCATTCGAGTAATACCTTAACGAAGAATCGGCAACCACCCCCCCCCTCCTAACTCTCCCTCTCGGCTACACCCGAACCAGAGCAACAATCAAAATAGAGGAAAACAACGGCTCCACGCCGACTATTTGGATTCCAATCATCACAAAATAGGGGGGGTTTCAGTAGGAAGAACTAAGCCCTATAGTTAGCAAGAAAATGAGAACAACAAGGCCTCTAACCTGGGCTAACCGTGATTTCAATTTCAGCAAGAAAATTCAAAAAGAAAACTTGGCAAGGGCAAGAATACCACTTGCCTCAATTCACAGCGAAGCTTTGGACTGCTTTCCTCCTCTTCGCACGGATCAAAACGGCCACAACACCTAAAACAAACACTCGGCCATTAATGGCGGAAAACTTCCAAAACCGAAAATTCCAATCCTCCCAAAACTCCACGAAAATTGAATTTCTTACCGCAGGAATGAAGGTCTTGACGAGAGCAATCCGAATCCACTCTTGGAATCGAATTCCGTCCACAAACGCTCCGGGAATCGGCGTCCGAAGGCAAGGGTAGTCCGGCAGTTTTCTTTCTCTCGTACAGGCGGCGGTTTCAAGAGGGGAAGAAGATGATCGGGGTTTTTATTCTATATATATATATATATATATATATATATAATATATAATAATATAATTAATTACAAATTTACATAAAGCACCAAATCGACGCGAAAACCGAAGTAACTCGGAATTCGACGAAATTCGCACCGTAGCTAAATACCCACGCTACGAACACAACGGCGAAGTCGAAATTACTTTTCGACGAACAGAACTCGAGTTATACCCAAATAAAGCCAAACATCAACATCCCCCCGAGAGGCCACACCGGGTCACCCAAAACGACTCGGCTTGCTAGGGAGATCTTGCCAACAGGCTACAGAATAGGGCACTCAGTTCTAAGGAGCTAAACCACACTCCACAAATGGCACAAGCCACGGAAATGCGTCATCGTAATGCCAAACGAGAATAAAAATAATCGCTGAAAAAACGGGGCGTTACAGTCACTCCCCCTAAAAGAAAGTTTCATCCCGAAACTTTTCGCACAACCCTCCTACTAAAGAAGGAAAAGTAACAAACCGAAGTTACAAAGGGAAACATACCGATCAAATCAGCGAAACAGGTGAGGGTACGCCCTCCTCATGGCCGACTCTAGCTCCCAAGTCGCGCTCTCCAAATCCTGATTTTTCCATAGAACTTTCACCATCGGTATGGACTTCTTTCGCAGCACACGCTCCTGAGTATCCAAAATACGAACTGGCACCTCAACAAAAGAGAGGTTGGGCTCCAACTGGGGCACAACATCCAAGAGTTGCCCACTGCTGCGCACACACTTCCGCAATTGGCTAACATGAAAAACATTATGAACACTAGGGAAGTTCGCTGGCAAATCCAATCTATAAACAGACACACCAATCCGCTCCAAAACCTCGAACGGGCCCAAATACCTTGGTTCCAATTTCTGATTTTTACCAAATCTCTTCACACCAACCATTGGAGAAACCTTGAGGTATACATGATCCCCTACTAAAAACTCCAAAGCAGACCTACGCCGATTGGCGTTCTTTTCATACCTCTCCTGAGCTAAACGAAGATTTTCACGAATAAGCTTCACGGCGACTTCCATCTCTTCCAGAGCATCTGGACCCAACAAAGGCTTCTCACCAGCCTCAGCCCAAAACAACGGAGTCCTACAACGCCTCCCATACAAAGCTTCGAACGGAGCCATCTGCAAGCTTTCCTGATAACTGTTATTGTAAGCAAATTCCATGAGTCGCAGACGCTCATCCCACGCTCCACCGTGGTCTAAAATATAGCACCTGATCATATCCTCAACAATCTGATTGACCTGCTCCGTATGCCCATTGGTCTGAGGGTGGTACGTAGTAGAATACCTCAGATCCGTACCCAAACCCTCCTGCAGACTCTGCCAAAAACGAGAAGTAAACCGGGAGTCTCGATCAGAAATGATGCTAACCGGTACACCTTGGAGTCGGATGACTTCATTCAAGTACAACTCCGCTATCTTCCTCATCGGGTAATCAATCTTATAAGGCACGAAGTGAGCACACTTCGTCAATCTATCCACTATAACCCAAACAGAATCAAATCCTCTCGGGGATTTTGGCAAACCCGTAATGAAGTCCATAGATATACTCTCCCACTTCCAAGTCGGGATCTCTAGCGGAGTCAACTTACCACCAGGCCTTCCATGATCGGCCTTCACACGCTTGCAAGTGTGACACTCAGCAACAAATCGGGCTATATCTCCTTTCATACCATACCACCAGGCAATTTGCCTTAAGTCACGGTACATCTTCGTAGATCCTGGATGGTAGGCAACTCTGGAACCATGAGCCTCACTGCAAATCATACTCCTAATGTCCCCAACAGCGGGAACGCAAAACCTGCCGCGGTACTTCAAAGTACCCGCATCATCAATAGCAAAATCTGGCAACTCTCCCTTCTCTGTCCTGGTAAAAAGGTGCAACAGATCCGGATCGTCCTTCTGATGCAGTCTCGTCAAAGAAATCCAGGACGGCTCTGCCACTGACAAACTACTCTGCAAACCACAGCATCCCACTAAAATATCCATAAGGAGGAACTCCTCAACTAACCGATCGGCGGAGAGGTTAAAGATCTTTCCCGTCTTTCGGCTCAGGGCGTCGGCCACCACATTGGCCTTGCCCGGATGATACTGGATTTCTACGTCATAATCCGCCACATACTCAAGCCACCGCCGCTGACGCAGATTCAACTCTTTCTGCGTGAACACGTACTTCAGGCTCTTATGGTCAGTAAAAATCTTGCACTGAGCCCCATAAAGTAAGTGCCTCCACAACATCAACGCATAGATAACCGCTGCAAACTCAAGGTCATGCGTAGGATAATTCTTCTCATGAGTCTTCAGCTGCCTTGACCCATAAGCGATTACTTTTCTATCCTGCATTAATACGCATCCCAAACCTACAAGCGAAGCATCCACATACACATCATAATCCACGCCCTCAGTAGGAAGGGTCAGAACGGGAGCAGTACACAATCTCCTCTTTAACTCCTGAAAAGCTTCTTCGCACTTCTCGCTCCAAACAAAAGCCACATTCTTCTGAGTCAGCTTGGTCAAAGGTGCGGCTAGAGAAGAGAAACCCTCCACGAATCTCCTGTAATAGCCAGCCAACCCTAAGAAACTTCTGATCTCCTTAGGAGTATTCGGCCTACTCCAATCCATCACTGCTGCAATCTTTTCTGGGTCAACCGAGATCCCATCCTTGTTCACCACGTGGCCTAGAAAAGAAACCTGAGGCAACCAAAATTCGCACTTGCTCAACTTGGCGAATAACTTGTGGTTCCTCAACTCTGATAGTACCAAGCGCAGATGCTGCTCATGCTCCTCAGCACTGCGAGAATAAACCAACACGTCATCAATGAAGACCACCACGAACTTGTCTAGGAAATCCTTGAATACCCGATTCATCATGTCCATGAAAGCTGATGGTGCGTTGGTCAAACCAAATGACATCACCAAAAACTCAAAGTGTCCATGCCTCGACCTAAACGCAGTCTGTGGAATATCTGCCTCACGGATCCTGAGCTGATGATAGCCCGAACGAAGATCGATCTTGGAGAACACCGTGCTACCACGCAACTGGTCAAATAAATCATCGATCCTCGGCAGAGGGTACCTGTTCTTGATAGTGACCTTGTTCAACTCTCTATAGTCGATGCAAAGCCGCATCGACCCATCTTTCTTCTTTACGAACAAAACAGGAGCACCCCAAGGCGACGAACTCTGCCTGATAAAACCTTTAGCCAACAACTCATCTAACTGAATTCGCAACTCCTCTAACTCACGAGGGGCCATCCGGTACGGCGCCTTAGCAATAGGACGCGTACCCGGCTCCAAATCAATAACAAACTCCACATCCCGCTCAGGAGGGATACCAGGAAGATCATCAGGAAAAACATCGGCGAAACCACGAACAATAGGAATCTCCTCCAAGCGTGGCACGCTAACAACGGTTCCAACCGCCGAGACTAAACAAACACAATAATCAGAAAGAAACAATCTCTGAACACATACCGCAGAGAGAACAGGAGAATCCTGACACAGATCCGCATACACGCTGCCGGGCTGACCGTCGTCCCTGATGAAGTCCAAGCGCTTTCCTTTGCACTGAATGACCGCATCATACCGAGAGAGCCAGTCCATGCCCAAAATGACATCGAAGTCCTCTAGATCAATCATCTTCAGGTCCGCCTTCGCAAGAAAATCCCCCAACAAAACCGGGCAATCCAAAATACCCAAATCTGACAACACAGATTCACCAGAGAGAAACTTGACACGGAAGGAATCCCGAACACGATCTAGAGACAACCGATGATGCTCCACAAAAGCTCTAGCCACGAACGAGTGGGTAGCGCCGGAGTCAAACAGAACACGCGCCCAGCAGTTCTTCACCTTAAATTTCCCTATAGGAACGCACAAAGCTAAGGAGCTAGCACAACAGTACAGCAAATAATCTAGCAACTAAACTACCAGGCTAGAAAGAAAAACAACAAACAACTAACCTGAGATCACCTGGGTCGAAGTCTGAGCCTCCTCGGAAGAAATCACGTTCAGCTTCCCTTTTCCCTTGTCCACACGCTGAGGTGGAGGTAAATCCTGTAACGGAACTGCAGGAAGAGCTGGCTGAAACAGAGGACACCTCGACTTGATGTGTCCCTTCTGCCCACACTGAAAGCAGACTTTATCCTTGGTCCAACACTAGGCCGCATCATGGCCGGATCGCTTACAAACAGAACAGGAGACATCTCTCCTAGGAGCACCCTGAATCGCATGAACCTGCTCCTTCTTCTGAGCTGCCGCCTTCTTGAAACACCTCTCGACAGGATGGCCTGACCGGCCACAAAAACTGCACACCACCCTGCTCCTCTTTCCCGGAACAGCATCGGGTACCAAGGATTTCTTCTCCTCTACCAACTTCCTCTTATCCTTCTTCAACTGCTGGCCTCTGCTCTTCGCCGTCTCAATAGCCTCAACCTTAAGAGCAGCCTCTACAACTCCAGCATAAAACACTGACCCATAAGCACTGGCCAACTGCTGCACCTCACTCCTCAAACCACCGAGGAATCGCTTAACTCGATCAGCCTCAACGCTGACCAATCCAGGGGCAAAACGGCTCAACTTGCTGAACTCTATCTCATACTCACCCACCGTGAGTTGCCTTTGCTTCAGATGGAGGAAGTCGTTCATGAGGCGGTCACGCTCGACCGAGGGTAAGAACTTCCTCAACAGCATCTCCTTGAACACTTCCCAAGAGCATCCGGCTACCAGGCTCTCCTTCTCTCTCAGCCACCAACTCTTAGCCAAACCTTTAAGCTGATAGGCGGCTATCATCACCCTCTGATCATCTGCAATCCCTGAGTACGAGAACATCTCCTCCATGGAGATCAGCCAGTCGTCTATCACCATGAAATCTGCCTTCCCATCATAAGTGGGAGGGCTCAGCCTCTAAAACTGCGAGATGAAGGCCATCTCTGCTGGCACCACCACTGGAGGTCTCAAGGGTGCAGGAGGAGGAGGAACAGCTAACCCCCCAGCAGGAACTTGCGCACCCTGAGCCTGCCCTGCCACAACTGCCACCAAAGACTGAATCTGGGCTTGCACCTCCTCCAACTGCCTGCCCATAGCTTCGCTACTCTGATGCAGACTCTCGATCACCGCATCGTTCTGAGCTCCAGAAGATTCACCCTCAGACAGGGGAGTCGATTGAGTCGCAGGACGCCTAGCCATCCTAAAAATCATTACAACGCAAATCAGATACAAATCCCACGACTAGAACCGATTACCAGTACAGACAATACATATGTAGATATAGACTTAAAGCTGCTAAACTTGCTCTGAGAGTTTATCTTCTTCACAAAAATTAGATGATATGCCCTAACCTAGGATGGTTAACCACCACCTTACTAACTCTTGTGCCTAGATCAGATGCATGAACTTATGTTAATTTGAAAACTCATGTGTGTACATATGTCATCCTGCAAATCTTTAGCTCGGCGCGTTGTGCTTATGCAATGATATGATATGCATGATTGTGCTATGCATTCTAAAAAAAAGGCCCTAATGCATGTTATGAGCGGCGTACGCATGAAAATGTTATGCATCCCATACTACATAATATTTCCATGCAACGAAAAAGAAACGTGCTAGTCGCAGTCATGTGGTGAGGTTATGCATCCCATACTACATAACCCTCACATATAGCCCCTATGGTGGATCCATATACGAACACATATTATGCATCCCATACTACATAATATGCCCCGTATACTTCATGTTATGCTATGAGTGTAGTGTTCGTGCGTTTGCCAAGACGTGCTGATGACATATCGGTGTGTGAATGACATGATGCTGAACTACTAATAAGCGAACAAAGGAAGGTTGCACAACTAACTTGTCAAGCAACCTCCCTCTGATACCAACTGTCACAACCCGCATTTTCTCCGAATTAAGAATTATCAGAGTAAGAGAAAACACGCGTCATGATGCCACGTCAAGCAGGGGATAACTGCTGACGCTCAGGCAAAACCAACTACAATCTTTATGCAAGAAAATCATATGCTTAATGAATAGAAGATCAGTTATATTTTAGAGACCGTATCCCTCGGCTCAGTGGATAATCTAGTCCACAAAAGAAAAACTATATTAATACGCTGCGGAAAAATACTTTATTTAGGTTTAACATCCTAAGGAGCGCATAAGGGTTCCAAGAGAACCACTCATGCTATGCAAGACCCTACATTTAATTTATATAATATATAAGAAAGCAGTCTTTATACGTGATTTGGAAAATAGTGATTTCGCTTATAAAACATGCCGATCATGAGCTTTAATTATAATAACAATTATAGTTTAAAAATAACTAGCAACCTAGCATAAAACCTTCTCAGAGCAAGTAGACTATCTCCAGAAAATGGTAGCAGCAATAGTATATATATCTAGTACAAGGTAAAAACTACCAGTGGGCGCCAACAACCTGACACGAACCCACTAACACAAATATATGTCTGTAAGAGAGTACTGAAAACAATCTCACTAACAAGGTAAACAGAACTCCAAGGTCCGGGAGTCCACCAACAACACCACCTCCAACTAGCCACCAGACCGGCTACAGCTCAGAACCTGGGGTATTCCAAAAGAAAACAGAATACCTCAGCAAGCTAAACAAAGAAAAACTGCATGAAAGAGTCAACCAAAGGACAAAGTAACAGAAAAACATGCAGTAGAAGGAGTCACAACTGTCCAAAACAGGACCACAAGAAAATGCACAACGTGCAAAGAAACAGCAACGACCCAGCCCAGGAAGCACATCCTGCAGGGCCTACTAGGCTTCCAAGAGCCAGAATGCTGCAGACTACCAAAGAAGAAACTTCTAACACCCTAAACTGTGGGAAGTGATAGTAGCAAAAACAACAACGAGGAACCGGATCGAAGGCAAACGCAGTCCCCCAATCCACCATGTCCAAGTCAAAAGCTCGAGGGTCAACACGCGAAAACACAAGGGACCTTCCACCCGACATGCCCAGCCCGTACCTGGAGCAAGAAAAACACATGGGTGGCCTTGGCTATATCACACAACTCCACCCCCATAAAGAGCTACAACCACCACTACTAACCACGACCCACGATTCGGCCTTTAGGAAAATAAAGAAAACGGCCGACAAGGAAAACCCAAAAAAACAACTGGAAATCCACTCGGAAACGAAAATACAAGGTAAAGGAAGAGTGTTGAAATAAACCAACACGACTAGGCGTTGAGTGAAACCCACTCAGTGCCTACCTAAACTATGGCGTTGAGTGAGCTAGCCTCACTCGCCGCAAAAATAAAGTTACTACCCACAAACCCACTAAAGAATACGGAGCTCGACGACAGTCGAACAACCAAGGCAGAAGATCCAGAACTCGAGTAGTTGCCTGCCACTTGAGTATCTAAACTCCCGCACTCGAAACCAGCTAAATTCGCCTAGCAAAAGGAAATATACAAAGCGCACGATCAGTGACGCACGATCAGTGGTCGTGCGCACTCATCGGCTGATGATCGTGCGAAGCGAACCTGGAAAACCTGACAGAAAACCTAGTAACTACGCACGATCAGTGTCGCACGACCACTGGTCGTGCGCACTGTTGCCAGCGCTCGTGCAATTTTCCGAGACAGAACTTTGGAAACTGAAAGACAGCCGCGCACGAGCAGAGGCACACGACCAGTGGTCGTGCGCCCTAACGGTTGATGACCGTGCGCGGTCAACCTATACCGTTTGGAATTTTCCGAACGACACCGGAACGCGCACACGACTCACGCCACTGCAGTAGCAGCAGACAACTATCAACGTCGCGCACCACTACCATACGAACTATGCCTAATCATTCGAGTAATACCTTAACGAAGAATCGGCAACCACACCCCCCCCTCCTAACTCTCCCTCTCAGCTACACCCGAACCAGAGCAACAATCAAAATAGAGGAAAACAACGGCTCCACGCCGACTATTTGGATTCCAATCATCACAAAATAGGGGGGGGTTTCAGTAGGAAGAACTAAGCCCTATAGTTAGCAAGAAAATGAGAACAACAAGGCCTCTAACCTGGGCTAACCGGGATTTCAATTTCAGCAAGAAAATTCAAAAAGAAAACTTGGCAAGGGCAAGAATACCACTTGCCTCAATTCACAGCGAAGCTTTGGACTGCTTTCCTCCTATTCGCACGGATCAAAACGGCCGCAACACCTAAAACAAACACTCGGCCATTAATGGTGGAAAACTTCCAAAACCGAAAATTCCAATCCTCCCAAAACTCCACGAAAATCGAATTTCTTACCACAGGAATGAAGGTCTTGACGAGAGCAATCCGAATCCACTCTCGGAATCGAATTCCGTCCACAAACGCTCCGGGAATCGGCGTCCGAAGGCAAGGGTAGTCCGGCGGTTTTCTTTCTCTCGTACAGGCGGCGGTTTCAAGCGGGGAAGAAGATGATCGGGGGTTTTTATTCTATAAATATATATATAATTATATAATAATATAATTAATTACAAATTTACATAAAGCACCAAATCGACGCGAAAACCGAACTACCTCGGAATTCGACGAAATTCACACCGTAGCTAAATACCCATGCTACGAACACAACGGCGAAGTCGAAATTACTTTTCGACGAACATAACTCGAGTTATACCCAAATAAAGCCAAACATCAACATCCCCCCGAGAGGCCACACCGGGTCACCCCAAACGACTCGGCTTGCTAGGGAGATCTTGCCAACAGGCTATAGAATAGGGCACTCAATTCTAAGGAGCTAAACCACACTCCACAAATGGCACAAGCCACGGAAACGCGTCATCGTAACGCCAAACGAGAATAAAAATAATCGCTGAAAAAACGGGGCGTTACAAGGGGGGAGGTGGAGGCCGAACCGTGCTCCTCCCCCTTACCCCCACCTCGGACACTCGAGACGAGCTCGCCCAAGGGGCAGGGTGCCCGGGCGAGCTCCAGGCCGCCGACCGAGCTCGCCCAAGGGACAGGGTGCCCGGGCGAGCTCCAGGCCGCCGGCCGAGCTCGCCCAAGGGGCAGGGCGCCCGAGCGAGCTCCAGCCCGCCGGCCGAGCTCGTCCAAGGGGAAGGGCGCCCGGGCGAGCTCGATGCCGCCGGCCGAGCTCGCCCAAGAGGCAGGGCGCCCGGGCGAGCTCCAGGCCGCCGGCCGAGCTCGCCCAAGGGGCAGGGCGCCCGGGCGAGCTCCAGGCCGCCGGCCGAGCTCGCCCAAGGGGCAGGGGTGCTTGGGTAGGTTAGGCATTGGCCTCCATCCGGAGTACCGCTCCTACCTCGCAGATAGCAAGCCCGGGGGGAGATGCAGATTTTTTCTCCCCCTACTAGTATATTTACAAGGCCAAGCCAAAATTGGCCACCAAGAGTCCAAAACTCTAAAAAGCTTAAAAACTTAAAATTGGCTCTACGCCTGTCGAAGGGACCCCACTCTGCGAATAAGGGGTTGTACAGTGCTATATTTAATGCCCCAAATTTATTAGCCATATTTACTGTGCCATATTTACTATGCCATATTTACTGTACCAAACTTACTGTGTCATATTTAATATGCCATATTTACTGTGTCATATTTATTGTGCCATATTTAACGCTCATATTTACTGTGCCATATTTAATGCTCCGTATTTACAGTGCCATATTTATTTTGCCATATTTACTGTGTTATATTTATTGTGCCATATTTAATGTCCCATATTTACTGTGTAATATTTACTATGCCATATTAACGTGCCATATTTATTATGCCATATTTACTATGTCATATTTACTGTGCCATATTTAATGCCCCATATTTAATGTGCCATATTTACTGTACAATATTTAATGCCCCATATTTACTGTGCCATATTTAGTATGTCATATTAACTGTGCTATATTTACTATGAAATATTTAATATGCCATATTTATTGTTTCATATTTACTATACCTTATTTAATGTGCAATATTTACTGTGCCTTATTTACTGTGCCATATTGAATGACCCATATTTACTGTGCGATATTTACTATGCCATATTTACGGAGCCATATTTACTATGTCATATTTACTGTGCAATATTTACTGTGTTATATTTATTGTGCCATATTTAATGCTCCTTATTTACTGTGCCATATCTAATTCCCCTTATTTACTATGCCACATTTATTGTGCCATATTTACGATGTCATATTTACTGTGCCAAATTTACTGTTCCATATTTACTGTTCTATATTTACTGTGCCATATTTAATACCACATATTACTGTGCCATATTTAATGACTCATATTTATTGTGCCATATTTATAGTGCCATAATTACTGTGTCATATTTATTGTGCCATATTTAATGTGCCGTATTTAATACCCTAAATTTATCATTCTATATTAAAAGCCCTATATTTACCGTGTCATATTTAATAAGTCATATTTATTGTGTCATATTTACACTACCATATTTACTGTGCCATATTTAGTGCCCCATATTTATTGTTCCATATTTATTGTCTTATATTGACTGTGCCATATTTACTATGCCATATTTACTGTGCCATTTTTATTGTGCCATATTTACTGGGCCATATTTACTATGCCATATTTACTGTGCCATATTTACTGTGCCGTATTTAATGCTTCATAATTACTATGCCAATATTTACTATGCCATATTAACTTTTCCATATTTTCTGTGGCATATTTAATTCCCAATATTTACTGTGTCATACTTAATTCCCAATATTCAATGCATCATATTTACTATGCCATATTAACTGGGTCATATTTACTGTGACATATTTACTGTACCATATTTACTGTGCTATAATTACTGTGTCAAATTTACTGTGCCATTTTTACTGTGCCATATTTAATGTGCCATATTTAATGTCAAATATTTACTGTTCCGTATTTAATGCCCCATATTTTCTGCGCCATATTTACTGTGTCATATTTACTGTGCCATATTTACTGTGTAATATTTACTGTGGTATATTTGCTGTGTCATATTTATTGTGGAATATTTAATGCCCTATATTTACTTTTACATATTTAATACCGCATATTTAATGTGTCATGTTTACTATGCCAAATTTACCGTGCCATATTTACTGTGCCATATTTAATGTCCCATATTTACTGTGCCATATTTAATGCCCCAAATTTACTATGTCATATTTACTGTGTCATATTTATTGTGCCTTTTTTACTGTGCCATATTTACTGTGTCATATTAATTGTGCCATATTTAATGTCCCATATTTAATGTGTCATTTTTAATGCTCCAAATTTACTATGCCATATTTACTGTGCAATATTTACTATTTCATATTTACCCTACCATATTTAGTGTGCAGAATTGACTGTGTCATATTTACTATGTCATATTTACTATGCCAAATTTAATACCTCATATTTACTATACCATATTTAATGCCACATATTTACTGAGCCATATTTATTGTATCATATTTACTGTACCACATTAACTGTGCCATATTTAATGCTCATATTTATTGTGTCATATTTAATGCCCCATATTTACTGTGTTATATTAATTGTGCTATATTTAACGTGTTCTATTTACTGTGTCATATTTAATACCCCATATTTTCTGTACCATATTTAATGCCTATATATTTGCTGTGCCATATTTACTATGTCATATTTATTGTGTCATATTTACTGTAGCATATTTATTATGCCATATTTAATGCCTTACATTTACTGTGCCATATTTAATGCCCCATATTTACTATGCCAAATTTTCTGTGTCATATTTACTATGGCATATTTACTATGCCATATTTAATGCCTCATATTTACTGTGTCATATTTAATGCACCATATTTACAATGCCATATTTACTATACCATATTTACTATGTCATATTTACTGTGTCATATTTACTGTGCCATATTTACTGTGCCATATTTACTATGCCTTATTTACTGTGCCATATTTACTGTGCCATATTTAGTGTGCCATATTTACTATGTTATATTTACTGTGCCATATTTACTGTGCCATATTTAATGCTCTATATTTACTGTGCCATATTTACTATGCCATATTTAATGCCTCATATTTACTGTGCCAAATTTACTATGCCATATTTTTATCTTATATTCACCGTGTCATATTTAATACCCCATATTTACCATGCCATATTTACCGTGCCATATTTACAAGGCCATATTTACTGTGCCATATTGAATGCCACATATTTACTGTGTCATATTTACTATTCCATATTTAATGCTACATATTTTTTATGCCATATTTACTGTGCTATATTTACTGTGTCATATTTAATGACCCATATTTATTGTACCATATTTACCGTATCATATTTACTGTGCCATATTAACTGTGTCATATTTAATGCCCATATTTACTATGCCATATTTAATGCCCCATATTTAATTCCCCATATTTAGTACCCCATATTTTCTGTGCCATATTTACTATTTTATATTTACTGTGCAATATCTACTGTGCAATATCTACTATGCCATAATTACTGAGTCATATTTACTGTCCCATATTTACTGTATCATATTTACTGTGCCATATTTATTGTGCCATATTTAATGCCCCATATTTACTGTGCCATATTTAATGCCCCATATTTAATGTGCCATATTTTTTATGTCATATTTACTATGTTATATTTACTATGTCATATTTTTTATTTCATATTTACTATGTTATATTTACTGTGTCATATTTACTGTGCCATATTTACTGAGCCATATATACTATGTCAAATTTACTGTGACATATTTATTGTATCATATTTAATGCCCCATATTTACTATTCCATTTTTACTGTGTCATATTTAATGCCCCATATTTACTGTGCCATATTTAATGCCCCATATTTTCTATAGCATATTTACTATGACATATTTTTTATGCCATATTTACTGTGCCATATTTAATGCCCCATATTTACTGTGCCAAATTTACTGTGCCATATTTAATATCCCAAATTTACTATGCCATATTTAATGCCCTATATTTACTGTGCCATATTTATTGTGTCATATTTAATGCCACATATTTACTGTGCCTTATTTAATGCCCCATATTTACTATGCCACATTTATTATGCCATATTTACTGTGTCATATTTATTGTGTCATATTTAATACCCCATATTTACTATGCCATATTTACTGTGTCATATTTACTGTGCCATCTTTACAGTGTCATATTTAATGCAACATATTTACTGTGCCATATTTACTATGCCATATTGACTATGTCATATTTATTGTGCCATATTTACTATGCTATATTTAATATCCCATATTTACTGTACCATATTTAATGCCCCATATTTACTGTGTCATATTTACTGTGACATATTTGCTGTGCCACATATACTGTGCCATATTTAATGCCCCATATTTATTGTGGCATATTTAATTCCCCATATTTACTGTGCCATATTTATTGTGCCATATTTTCTGTGCCATATTTATTGCCCCATATTTACTGTGCCATATTTACTATTCCATATTTAATTCTCCGTATTTACTATGCCATATTTAATGTCCCATATTTACTGTACCATATTTACTATGCCATATTTACTGTGTCATATTTACTCTGCCATATTTAATGCCCTATATTTACTGTGTCATATTTATTGTGCCATATTTACTATGTCGTATTTAATATCATATATTTACTGTGCCATATTTACTATGCCATATTTTCTATGCCATATTTACTGTGCCATATTTACTGTATCATATTTACTGTGCCATATTTAATGCCCAATATTTACTGTGTCATATTTACTATTTCATATTTACTACGTTATATTTACTGCGCCTTATTTACCGTGCCATAATTACTGTGCCATGCTTATTATGCCATATTTACTGTACCATATTTACTTTGCAATATTTACTGGCCATATTTACTGAGTAATATTTAATGGCCAAAATTTTACTACGCCATATTTACTGTGCCAAATTTACTGAGCCATTTTTTCTATGCCATATTTACAATGCCATATTTGCTGCGCAAAATTTATTATATCATTTTTACTGTATCATATTTACTGTGACATTTTTACTGTTCCATATTTACCGTGCCATATTTAATACCCCATATTTATTGTGTCATATTTAATGACCCATATTTATTGTGTCATATTTACTATGCCATATTTACTGAAGCATATTTACTATATCATATTTAATGCTCCATATTTACAGTGACATATTTAATGGCCCATATTTACTGTGCCATATTTACTGTGTCATATTTATTGCATCATATTTACTGTGCCGTATTTATTGCACCATCTTTTCTGTGCAATATTTAATGCCCCATATTTACTGTGCCATATTTACTGTGCCACATTTAATCTCCTATATTTATTGTGCCATATTTACTGTGCTATATTTACTATACCATATTTACTATGTCATATTTACTATATTATATTTAATGCCCCATATTTACTGTGCCATATTTAATGCCCCATATTTACTATACCATATTTATTGTGCCATATTAATTGTGTCATATTTACTGTGCCATATTTAATGCCCCATAATTTTTGTTCTATATTTAATGCACCATATTTACGGGTCAATATTTACTGTGCAATATTTACTGGGCCATATTTACTGGGCCATATTTACTGTGTCATATTTACTGTACAATATTTATTATCCCATATTTATTGTTCCATATTTAATGCCCAATATTTACTTTGCCATATTTACTTTGCTATATTTACTGATCCATATTTATAGTGTCATAATTACTGTGCAATATTTATTGTGCCATATTTAATGCCCCATATTTACTGTGTCATATTTAATGCCTCATATTTACTATGCCATATTTACTATGCCAAATTTACTATGACATATTTACCGTGCTATATTTAATGCCCCATATTTACTATGTCATATTTAATGCTCCTTATTTACTGTGACATATTTACTATGCCACATTTACTGTGCCATATTTTCTGTGCCATATTTACTGTGTCATATTTAATGCTCCATATTTACTGTTCCATATTTAATGCCCCATATTTACTATGCCATATTTACTATGCTATATTTACTGTACCATAATTACTGTGTCATATTTACTGTGTCATATTTACTGTGCCATATTTATTATGTCATATTTAATACCCCATATTTACTGTGCCATATTTAATATCCCATATTTATAATTCCATATTTACAGTGCCAAAATTTTCTGTGCCATATTTACTGTGCCATATTTACCGCGCCATATTTACTGTGCCATATTTAATTCCCTATATTTACTGTGCCATATTTAATGACAATTTTTACTGTGCCATATTTACTGTATCATATTTACTGTGCTATATTTACAGTGTCATCTTTACTATGCCATATTTACTATGACATATTTAATGCCCCATATTTACTAACCAATATTTAATGCCCCATATTTAAAGCCTCATATTTAATGCTGCATATCTATTGTGTCCTATTAAATGCCCAATATTTACTGTGACATATTTACTATGCCATATTTAATACCCCATATTTTTTGTGCCATATTTACTGTGCCATATTTACTGTGTAATATTTATTATGCCATAATTAATTCCCCATATTTACTATGCCATATTTATTGAGTGTCAATGGATAGATCTATGTTCTTATTTGAATGTGCTTTTTCGGGCTGATAACCAACAACCTTATCAAATGTCATGACCATATTTATTGCGTCATAGTAATTGTGATATATTTATTGAATAATATTTAATGCCCCATATTTATTGTGCCATATTTAATTCTCCCTATTTACTGTGGCATATTTAATGAGTCATATTTATTGAGATAAAATAATTTGGCCATATTCTTGGACCTTATTTATATACCATATTTACTGTGTTATATTTACTTTGTCATATTTACTATGCCATATTTACCGTGGCATATTTAATGCCCCATATTTACTGTTTCTTATTTAATGCCCCATATTTACAGTGCCTTTTATATTGTACCATATTTACTGTGTCATAATTATTTTGTCATATTTACTATGTCATATTTACTGTGTCATATTTACTGTGCCATATTTAATGCCCATATTTACTGTGCCATATTAACTGTGCAATATTTACTATGCCATGTTTATTGTGTCATATTTTGTGCCATATTTACTGTGTAATATTTACTTACTATATTTATTATGCCATATTTATTGGCCCATATTTACTGTGCCATATTTACTATGCCATATTTACTAAGCCATATTTACTATGCTATATTTACTGTGTCATATTTACTGTGCTTTATTAAATGTGCCATATTTAATGCCCCATATTTATTTTGCCATATTTAATACCCCATATTAACTTTGCCATATTTACTGTACCATATTTATTGTGCCATATTTACTGTGCCCTATTTACTAAGCCATATTAACTGTGCCATATTTACTGTGTCATATTTACTATGCTATATTTAATGCCCCATATTTACTATACCATATTTAATGTCCCATATTTACTATGCCATATTTACTGTGCTATATTTACTGTGTCATATTTACTGTGCCATATATACTGTGCCATATTGACTGTGTCATATTTACCGTGCCATATTTACCGTGCCATATTTAATACCCCATATTTAATATACCATATTTAATGGAACATATTTACTGTGTCATATTTATTGTGGCATATTTATTGTGTCATATTTACTGTACCATATTTACTGTACCATATTTACTGTACCATATTTAATGCCATATATTTACTGTGCCATATTTAATGATCCATATTTACTGTGTCATATTTACTGTGCCATATTTAATGCCCCATATTTACTGTGCCATATTTATTGTGCCATATTTAAAGCCCCATATTTACTATGCCATATTTACTGTGCCATTTTTACTATGTCATATTTACTGTGCCATATTTAATGCCCCATATTTACGGAGCCATATTTACTGTGCAATATTTACTGTGCCATATTTAATGCCACATATTTACTGTGTCATATTTACTGTACCATATTTACTATATTATATTTGTTGTGCCATATTTACTGTGCCATATTTAACACCCCATATTTACTGTTCCATATTTACTGTGTCATATTTACTGTACAATTTTGACTGTGCCATAATTACTGTGCCATGTTTATTATGCCATATTTACTGTGCAATATTTAATGCGCATTATTTACTATGTCATATTTATTGTGTCATTTTTAATGGCCCATATTTACTGTGCCATATTTACTGAGCCATATTTACTATGCCATATTTACTGTGCCATATTTTCTGTGCCATATTTACTGTGCCATATTTAATGCCACATATTTATTGTGCCATATTTAATGCCCAATATTTACTATGCTATATTTACTGTGCCATATTTACTATCATATTTGCTGTGCCATATTTACTGTGTCATATTTAATACCCCATATTTACTATGCCATATTTAATGACACATATTTACTATGCCAGTTTTACTATGCCATATTTACTGTACTATATTTACTATGTCATATTTAATGCCCCATATTAACTGTGCCATATTTAATGGCCCATATTTACTGTGCCAAATTTACTATGCCATATTTATTGTGCTATATTTACTGTGCCTTATTTTCTATGCAATATTTACTGTGCCATATTTACTATGCCATATTTAATGCGCCATATTTACTGTGCCATATTTACTGTGCTATATTTACTGTGTCATATTTACTGTGCCATATTTACTTGTGTTATATTTACTGTGACATATTTACTGTGCCATATTTAATGCCCCATATTTACTGTGTCATATTTAAAGCCCCATATTTACTATATCATATTTATTGTGTTATATTTACCGTACCATATTTACTGTATCATATTAACTAGGCCATATTTATTGTGTCATATTTACTATGCCATATTTAATGCCCCATATTTACGGTGCCATATTTAATGCCCCATATTTACTGTGCCATATTTACTGTGCCATATTTATTGTGTCATATTTACTGTGCCATATTTACTGAGGCAAATTTACTGTGCCATTTTTTCTATGTCATGTTTACAATGCCATATTTACTGTGTCATATTTAATGCCCCATATTTACTATGCCATATTTAATGCCTCAGATTTACTGTGCCATATTTACTTTGTAATATTTACTGTGCTATATTTACTGTGCCATATTGACTGTGCCATATTTATTGTGCCATATTTACTGTGCCATATTTAATACCCCATATTTACTGTACAAAATTTTATGCCAATATTTACTATGCCATATTCTCTGTGCCATATTTTCCGTTCTATATTTACTGTACCATAATTTCTGTATCATATTTAATCCCCCATATTTACTGTGCCATAATAAATGCCTCATATTTACTATGGCATATATAATATGCTATATTTACTGTGTCATATTTAATGCCTCATATTCACTGTGCCATATTTAATGCCCTATATTTCCAGTACCATATTTACTGTGTCATATTTACAGTGTCATATTTACTGTACAATATTTAAAGCCCCATATTTACTATGCCATATTTACTATGACCTATTTAATGCCACATATTTTTTGTGCTATATTTACTGTGCTGTATTTACTGTGTCATATTTACTGTATCATATTTACTATGCCATATTTAATGTATCATATTTAATGCCCCATATTTACTGTACCATATTTACCGTATCATATTTACTATATCATATTTAATATACCATATTTAATGCCCCATATTTACTATACCATATTTAATACCCCATATTTAATATCCCATATTTTTTATGTCATATTTACTGTGCCATATTTACTGTGTTATATCTACTGTGCTATATTTACAAGGCCATATTTAATGTGCCATATTTACTATGTAGAATTTACTATGCCATATTTATTATGCCATATTTAATGCCCCATATTTACTGTACGATATTTAATGCCTCATATTTATTGTGCCATATTTATTGTGTCATATTTACTATGCCATATTTACTATGCCAAATTTACTGTTTCATATTTATTATGCCATATTTACTGTGCCATATTTAATGTGCCATATTTACTGAGCCAAATATACAATGCCATATTTACTGTGTCATGTTTACTGTGTCATATTTACTATGTCATATTTAGTGCCCCATATTTACTGTGTCATATTTAATGCCCAATATTTACTGTGCCATATTTAATACCCCATATTTATTGTACTATACTTACTGTGCCATATTTACTATGTCATATTTACTGTGCCATATTTAATGCCCCATATTTACTATGTCATATTTACTGTGTCATATTTAACGCCCCATATTTACTATGTCATATTTAATGCCCCATATTTACTTATTCATATTTACTGTGCTATATTTACTGAGCCATATTTACTGTGCCAGATTTTTTGTATCATATTTACTATGCCCTATTTACTGTGACATATTTAATGCCCCATATTTACTGTGCCATATTTAATGCCCCATATTTACTGTGCCATATTTAATTTGTCATATTGACAGTGCCATATTTATTGTGCCATATTTACTGTTTCATATTTAATGTACCATAATTTCTGTACCATATTTAATGCCCCATATTTACCGTGCCATATTTAATGTGCCATATTTACTATATCATATTTACTGTGCCATATTTAATGCTTCATATTTACTGTGCGATATTTACTATGTCATATTTAATGCCACATATTTAGTGTGTCATATTTACTGTGTCGTATTTAATATGCCGTATTTACTGTGCAATATTTACTGTGCCATATTTAATGCCCATTATTTACTGTGCCATATTAAATGCCTAATATTAATTATGCCATATTTACTGTGCCATATTTACTGTGTCATATTTATTATGTCATATTTACTATTCCAAATTTACTATGCCATATTTTATATCCCATATTTACTGTGCTATATTTAATGACCCATATTTACTGTGCCAGTTTTACTATGTCATATTTACTGTACTATATTTACTATATCATAATTAATGCCCCATATTTACTTTTTCATATTTAATGACCCATATTTACTGTGTCATATTTACTGTGCCATATTTATTGTGCTATATTTACCATGCCATATTGACTGTGCTATATTTACAGAGCCATATTTACTGTGCTATATTTACTATGGAAAATTTAATTTCCCATATTTACTGTGTCATATTTAATGCCCCATATTTACTATGTCATATTTACTGTGTCATATTTACTATGTCATATTTTTTGTGACATATTTACTGTGCAATATTTAATATCCCATATTTACTGTGCCATATTTAAAGTCCCATATTTACTGGGTCATATTTACTGTGTCATTTTTACTGTGCCATATTTACTTTGTCATATTTACTGTGCCATATTTATTGCCCCATATTTACGATGCCAGATTTAATGCCCATATTTACTGTGTCAAATTTGCTGTGTCATATTTTCTGTGCTATATTTTCTGTGCAATATTTACTGTGCTATATTTATTGTGCCATATTTAATGCCCCATATTTTCTGTTTCATTTTTAATGCCCCATATTTCATGTGTCATATTTACTCTGCCAAATTTACTGTGTCATATTTACTGTGCCATATTTAATGCCCCATATTTACGGTGCCATATTTAATGCCCCATATTTACTGTGCCATATTTACTTTGCCATATTTATTGTGTCATATTTACTGTGCCATATTTACTTAGCCATATTTACTATGCCATATTTTTTGTATCATATTCTCTGTGCCATATTTAATGCCCTACATTTACTATGCCATATTTAATGCCTCATATTTACTGTGCCATATTTACTTTACAATATTTACGGTGCCATATTTACTGTGTCATATTGACTATACCATATTTATTGTGCCATATTTACTGTGTAATATTTAATACCCTATATTTACTGTACCATATTTAATGCCCCATATTTACTGTGCTATAATTGAAGCCCCATATTTTCTATGTCATTTTTACTATACCATATTTACTGTGTCATATTTAATGCCCCATATTTTCTGTGCCATATTTACTATGTCATATTTAATGCATAATATTTCCTGAGCCATATTTAATGCCCCATATTTACCGTACAATATTTACTGTGCCATATTTACTGTGTCATATTTACTATACCATATTTAATGCCCCATATTTACTGTGCCATATTTACTATGCCATATTTAATGCCACATATTTTCTGTGCCATATTTACTATGCCGTATTTACTATGCCATATTTACTGTGCCATATTAAATGTGCCAAATTAAATGCCCCATATTCACTGTACTATATTTACCGTATCATATTTACTCTACAATATTTACCGTGCCATATTTACTATGCCATATTTAATGCCCCATATTTACTGTGCCATATTTAATGCCACATATTTAATACCCCATATTTAATACCCAATACTTTTTATGCCATATTTACTGTGTCATATCTACTGTGCTATATTTACAAGGCCATATTTACTGTGCCATATTTACTATGTCATATTTACTGTGCCATATTTTTTGTGCCATATTTAATGTCCCATATTTACTGTTCCATATTTAATGCCCCGTATTTATTGTGTCATATTTACTGTGCCATATTTACTATGCCATATTTACTATTTTATATTTACTATGTCATATTTACTGTGCCATATTTACTGAGCTATTTATTCTGTGCCATATTTACTGTGTCATATTTACTGTGCTATATTTACTGTGTCATATTTAATGCCCCATATTTACTGTGTCATATTTACTGTGTCATATTTAATGCACCATATTTACTGTGCCATATTTAATACCTCATATTTACTGTACCATATTTACTGTGTCATTTTTACTATGCCATATTTACTGTGTCATATTTAATGCCCCATATTTACTATATCATATTTACTATGTCATATTTAATGCCCCATATTTACTATGTCATATTTAATGCCCCATATTTACTGTGCCATATTTACCGTGCCATATTTACTTTGCCATATTTACTGAGCCATATTTACTGTGCCATATTTTCTGTGTCATATTTACTGTGACATATTTACTGTGGCATATTTAATGCCTAATATTTACTATGTGATATTTAATGCGCCATACTTACTGTGCAATATTTACTGTGCTGTATTTAATGCCGCATATTTACTGTATCATATTTACTATACCATATTTAATGCCTCATATTCACTATGACATATTTAATGCCCCATAATTACCGTACCATATTTACAGTGCTATATTTACTGTATCATATTTATTGTGCCATATTTAATGCCCCATATTTACTGTGTCACATTTACTATGCCATATTTAATGCCACATATTTACTGTGCCATATTTACTGTGCCGTATTTACTATACCATATTTATTGTGGCATATTTACTGTGCCATATTTAATGCTCCATATTTACTATACCATATTTACCATATCATATTTACTGTGCAATATTTAATGTGCCATATTTACTATGTCATATTTAATGCCACTTATTTACTGTGGCATATTTAATGCCCCATATTTTCTATGCCATAATTACTGTGCCATATTTATAATGTCATTTCTATTGTGCCATATTTACTGAGCCATATTTTCTGTACCATATTTACTGTGTCATATTTACTGTGCCATATTTATTGTGCCATTTTTAATGCCCCATATTTACTATGTCATATTTAATGCCCCATATTTATTGTGCCATATTTATAGTGGCATATTTACTATACCATATTTAATATGCCATATTTATTGTTTCATATTTATTTTACCATATATACTGTGCCATATTTACTGAGCCATATTTACTCTGCCATATTTACTGTGTCATATTTACTGTGCCATATTTACTGTGTCATATTTAATGCCCCATATTTACTCTGCCATATTTACTGTGTCATATTTAATGCCCCATATTTAATATATCATATTTAATGCCACATATTTACTGTACCATACTTACTATGCCATATTTACTATATCATATTTACTGTGTTATATTTAATGCCTCATATTTACTGTGCTATATTTATTGTGCCATATTTAATGCCCCATATTAATTATGTCATATTTAAGGCTCCATATTTACTATGCCATATTTATTGTGTCATATTTACTGTGTCATATTTATTGTGTCATATTTAAAGCCCAATATTTACTGTATAATATTTATGGTGCCATATTAACTGTGCCATATTTATTATGCCATATTTACTGTGTCATATTTACTGTGACATATTTAATGCCTAATATTTAATGTGTCATATTTACTGTGGTATATTAACTATGCCATATTTACTGTATCATATTTACTATGTCATATTAACTGTGCTATATTTACTGTATCATATTTACTGTGACATATTTACTGTGTCATATATACTATACTATATTTAATGCCTTATATTTACTATGCCATATTTACTGTGTCATATTTACTATATCATATTTACTGTGGCATATTTAATATGCCATATTTATTGTTCCATATTTACTGTGCCATATTTAATACCCCATATTAGCGTGCCATATTTAATGACCCATATTTATTGTGCCATATTTTTTGTGTCATAATTTCTGTGTCATATTTATTGTGACATATTTAATGTGTCATATTTAATACCCCAAATTTACTATACCATATTTAATGCCCCATATTTACTGTGTCATATTTAATAAGTCATATTTACTGTGTAATATTTACATTACCATATTTACTGTGCCATATTTAATGCCCAATATTTACTGTTCCATATTTATTGTTCTATATTTACTGTGCCATATTTACTATACCATATTTACTATGCCATTTTTATTGTGCCATATTTACTGGGTCATATTTACTATGTCATATTTACTGTGCCATATTTAATGTGCCGTATTTAATGCTCCATAATTACTATGCCCATATTTACTGTGCCATATTAACTTTGCCATATTTACTGTGTCATATTTAATGCAACATTTTTACTGTGTCATATTTAATGCCCCATATTCAATGCCCCATATTTACTATGCCATATTAACTAGGTTATATTTATAATGTCATATTTACTGTGCTATAATTACTCTGTCATATTTACTGTGCCATTTTTACTGTGTTATATTTACTGTGTCATATTTAATGTCCCATATTTACTGTTCCATATTTAATGCATCATATTTACTGTGCCAAATTTGCTGTGTCATATTTTTTGTGTCATATTTATTGTGCAATAATTACTGTGCCATATTTAATTTGTCATATTTACTTTTCCATGTTTAATGCCGCATATTTAATGTGCCAAAATTACTATGCCAAATTTACCGTGCAATATTTACTGTGCCATATTTAATGTCCCATATTTACTGTGCCATATTTACTGTGCCATATTTACTCTGTAATATTTATTGTTCCATATTTAATGCCCCATATTTACTGTGCTATATTTACTGCTCCATATTTACTATGCAATATTTACTGTGCAATATTTCCTATTCCATATTTACCCTGCCATATTTACTGTGTCAAATAGAATGTCTCATATTTACTATGTCATATTTTTTATATTATATTTAATACCCCATATTTACTATACCATATTTAATGCCCCATATTTACTATGCCATATTTACTATGCCATATTTACTGTACCATATTTACTGTGCCATATTTAATGCCACATATTTATTGTGCCATATTTAATGCCCCATATTTACTTTGCTATATTGCCTGTGCTATATTTACCGTGTCATATTTACTATGCCATATTTAATACCTCATATTTACTGTACCATATTAAATCCCCCATATTTACTATGCCATATTTACTGTGCTATATTTAGCGTGCCATATTTACTGTACCATATTTACTATGCCATATTTAATGCCTCACATTTACTATGACATATTTAATGCCCCATATTTACTGTGCCATATTTACTGTGCCATATTTACTATACCATATTTAATGCCTCATATTTACTGTGTCATATTTAATGCACCATATTTACTATTCCATATTTATTATGTAATATTTACTGTGCCATATTTAATGCCCCATATTTACTGTGCTATATTTTCTATGCCATATTTACTGTGCCATATTTACTATGTCATATTTACTGTACAATATTTACTGTGCCATTTTTACTGTGCCATATTTACTGTGCCATATTTACTGTTGCCATATTTACTGTGCCATATTTACTGTGTCATATTTACCGTGCAATATTTACTGTGCTATATTTACTGTGCTATATTTACTATGCCATATTTACTGTGACATATTTAATGCCTTATATTTACTGTGCCATATTTACTATGCCATATTTAAAGCCCCATATTTACTATGCCAAATTTACTATGCCATATTTATTGCCTCATATTCACTGTGCCATATTTAATGCCCCATATTTACCGTGCCATATTTACTGTGCCATATTTACAATGTCATATTTACTGTGCTATATTTAATGCCCCATATTTACTGTGCCATATTTACTATGCCATATTTAATACTACATATTTTTTGTGTCATATTTATTGTGCCGCATTTACTATGCCATATTTAATGACCTATATTTTCTGTACCATATTTCCTGTATCATATTCACTGTGCAATATTTACGGTGCTATATTTATTATGCCATATTTAATGTCATATTTAATGCCCCATATTTAATGCCCCATATTTAATACCCCATATTTTTTGTGTCATATTTACTGTTCCATATTTTTACTATGCAATATCTACTGTGCCATATTTACTGAGCCATATTTACTGTGCCATATTTACTGTGTCAAATTTATTGTGCCATATTTGTTGTGCCATATTTAATGCCCCATATTTACTGTGCCATATTTAATGCCCCATATTTATTGTGTCATATTTACTGTACCATATTTATTATGCAATATTTACTATGCCATATTTATTGTTTCATATTTACTATGTCATATTTACTGTGCCATATTTACTGTGCCATATTTTCTGAGTCATATATACTTTGCCATATTTTCTGTGTTATATTTACTGTGTCATATTTACTATGTCATATTTAATGCCACATATTTACTGTTCCATATTTACTGTGCCATATTTAATGCCCCATGTTTACTGTGTCATATTTAATGCCCTATATTTTCTATACCATATTTTTTGTGCCATATTTTCTATGCCATATTTAATGTGCCATATTTAATGCCCCATATTTACTGTGTCATATTTACTGTGCCATATTTAATACCCCAAATTTACTATGTCATATTTAATGCTCAATATTTACGGTGCCATATTTATTGTGTCATATTTAATGCCCCATATTTACTATGTCATATTTAATGTCCCATATTTACTATGACACATTTATTATACCATATTTACTGTGTCATATTTACTGTACCTTATTTAATGCCCATATTTACTATGCCATATTTACTGTGTCATATTTAATGCAACATATTAACTGTGTCATATTTTATGTACAATATTTACTATATCATATTTACTGTGCCATATTTATCATGTCATATTGATTGTGTTATCTTTACCATGCCATATTTACTATGCTATATTTAATATTCCATATTTACTGTACCATATTTAATGCGCCATATTTACTGTGTCATATCTACCGTGACATATTTGTTATGCCACATATACTGTGTCATATTTAATTTTCAATATTTATTATGACATATTTAATTCCCCATATTTACTATGCCATATTTACTGTGGCATATTTTCTATGCCATATTTATTGCCCCATAATTACTGTGCCATATTTATTATACCATATTTAATTCCTCGTATTTACTGTGCCATATTTAATGTCTCATATTTACCATACCATATTTACTATATCATATTTACTGTGTCATATTTACTCTGCCATATTTAATGACCCAAATTTACTGGGCCATATTTATTGTGCCAAATTTACTATGTCATATTTAATGTCACATATTTATTATGTCATATTTACTATGCCATATTTACTATGCCATATTTACTGTGCCATATTTACTGTGTCATATTTATTTTGTCATATTTAATGCCCCATATTTACTATTCCATATTTATTGTATCATATTTACTATGCTATATTTACTTTACCATATTTACCGTGCCATAATTACTGTGGCATGCTTATTATGCCATATTTACTGTACCATATTTATTTTGCAATATTTACTAGGCCATATTTACTGAGTAATATTTAATGGCCAAAATTTTACTGTGCCATATTTACTATGCAATATTTACTGAGCCATTTTTTCTATGCCATATTTATTGTGCCATATTTACTGTGCCATATTTACTGTTCCATATTTACTGTGCCATATTTACTGTGCCATATTTACTGTGCCATATTTAATGCCCCATATTTATTGTGCTATATTTAATGGCCCATATTTACAATGTCATATTTACTGCGCCAAATTTATTATGTCATTTTTACTGTGTTATATTTTCTCTATCATTTTTACTATTCCATATTTATCATACCATATTTAATACCCCATATTTACTATGCCATATTTAATGACCCATATTTAATGTGCAATATTTATAATGCCATATTTACTGAACCATATTTAGTATATCATATTTAATGCTCCATATTTACTGTGACATATTTAATGACCCATATTTACTGTGCCATATTCACTGTGTCATATTTATTGTATCATATTTACTGTGCCATATTTATTGCACCATATTTACTGTGCCATATTTAATACCCCATATTTACTGTGTCTTACTTATTATGTCATATTTACTGTACCACATTTAATGCCCCATATTTATTGTGTCATATTTACTGTGCAATATTTACTTTGTCATATTTACTATGTCATATTTAATGTCCTATATTTACTGTGCCATATTTAATGCCCCATATTTACTGTACTATATTTGTTGTGCCATATAAACTGTGTCATATTTACTGTACCATATTTAATGCCCCATATTTTCTGTTCCATATTAAATGCACCATATTTACGGGGCCATATTTACTGTGCAATATTTACTGAGCCATATTTACTAGGCCATATTTACTGTGCCATATTTATTACCC
Organism: Platanthera zijinensis; assembly: GCA_039513925.1. NCBI lineage: Eukaryota > Viridiplantae > Streptophyta > Magnoliopsida > Asparagales > Orchidaceae > Platanthera > Platanthera zijinensis. The sequence goes on along the minus strand of CM077094.1, from coordinate 175,588,455 downwards.
CATATTTACTGTTCCATATTTAATGCCCCGTATTTACTCTGCCATATTTACTTTGCTTTATTTACTGTGCTATATTTATAGTGCTATAGTTACTGTGCCATATTTATTATGTCATATTTAATGCCCCATATTTTCTATGTCATATTTAATGTCTCATATTTACTATTCTATATTTACTGTGCCAAATTTACAATGACATATTTACTGTGCCATATTCAATGTCCCATATTTACTATGCCATATTTAATGCTCCTTATTTACTGTGACATATTTACTATGCCACATTTACCGTGCCATATTTTCTATGCCATATTTACTGTGTCATATTTAATGCCCCATATTTACTGTTACATATTTAATGCCCCATATTTACCGTGCCATATTTACTATGCCATATTTAATGTCCCATATTTAATGCGCCATATTTTCTGTGGCATATTTATTACGCCATATTTACTGTTTCATATTTAATGCCTCATATTTACTGTGTCGTATTTACTGTGTCATATTTGATGCCCAATATTTACTGTGTCATATTTAATGCCTCATATTTATTGTGTAATATTTACTATGCCATATTTACTGTGTCATATTTACTGTGCCATATTTAATGCCCCAGTTTTACGATGCCATATTTATTGTGCAATATTTACTGTGCAATATTTACTGTGTTTATTTTAAGGCCACATGTTTACTGTGCCATATTTACTATACGATATTAACAAAGTTATTTTTACTGTGCCATTTTTACTGTGCCATTTTTAATGCCCCATATTTACTGTCCAATATTTACTGTGTCATATTTACTGTACAATATTTACTGTGCCTTAATTACTTTATCATGTGTATTATATCATATTGACCGTGTATTAGTTACTATTATTTATTTACTGTATCATATTTAATGTCACATATTTACTGTGCCATGTTTACTGAGCTATATTTACTATGCTATATTTGATGTGCCATATTTTCTGTGACATATTTATTGTGCCATATATAATGCCTCTTATTTACTTTGCAATATTTAATGTCCAATATTAATTATGCCATATTTACTGTGCCATATTTACTATATCATATTTATTATGCCATATTTACTGTTCCATATTTACTGTGCCATATTTAATACCCCATATTTACTGTGTCATATTTACTGTGTCATATTTATTGTGTCATATTTACTGTGCCATATTTATTGTGCTATATTTACTGTACCATATTTACTATGCTATATTTACTGTATCATATTTACTATGCCATATTTAATTCTCCATATTTACTGCCTCATATTTACTGTGTCATATTTACTTTGTCATATTTAATGCCCCATATTTACTATTCCATATTTACTGTATCATATTTACTATGCTATATTTACTTTACTATATTTACCGTGCCATAATTACTGTGGCATGCTTATTATGCCATATTTACTGTACCATATTTATTTTACAATATTTATTAGGCCATATTTACAGAGTAATATTTAATGGCCAAAATTTTACTGTGCCATATTTACTGTGCAATATTTACTGAGCCATTTTTTCTATGCCATATTTATTGTGCCATATTTACTGTGCCATATTTACTGTTCCATATTTACTGTGCCATATTTACTGTGTCATATTTACTGTGCCATATTTAATGCCCCATATTTATTGTGCTATATTTAATGACCCATATTTACAATGTCATATTTACTGCGCCAAATTTATTATGTCATTTTTACTGTGTTATATTTTCTGTGTCATGTTTATTGTTCCATATTTATCATACCATATTTAATACCCCATATTTACTGTGCCATATTTAATGACCCATATTTAATGTGCAATATTTATAATGCCATATTTACTGAACCATATTTAGTATATCATATTTAATGCTCCATATTTACTGTGACATATTTAATGACCCATATTTACTGTGCCATATTCACTGTGTCATATTTATTGTATCATATTTACTGTGCCATATTTATTGCACCATATTTATTGTGTCATATTTATTGTGCATTATTTACTTTGCCATATTTAATACCCCATTTTTATTGTGTCTTACTTACAATATCATATTTACTGTACCACATTTAATGCCCCATATTTATTGTGTCATATTTATTGTGCATTATTTACTTTGTCATATTTACTATGTCATATTTAATATCCTATATTTACTGTGCCATATTTAATGCCCCATATTTACTGTACTATATTTGTTATGCCATATTAACTGTGTCATATTTACTGTGCCATATTTAATGCCCCATATTTTCTGTTCCATATTAAATGCACCATATTTACGGGGCCATATTTACTGTGCAATATTTACTGAGCCATATTTACTGGGCCATATTTACTATGACATATTTATTACCCCATATTTATTTTTCCATATTTAATGCCCCATATTTACTCTGTCATATTTACTTTGCTATATTTACTGTGCCATATTTATAGTGCCATAATTACTGTGCCATATTTATTGTGCTATATTTAATGCCCCATATTTTTTATATCATATTTAATGTCTCATATTTACTATTCCATATTTACTGTGCCAAATTTACAATGACATATTTACTGTGTCATATTGAATGCCCCATATTTACTATGCCATATTTAATGCTCCTTATTTACTTTGACATATTTACTATGCCACATTTACCGTGCCATATTTTCTATGCTATATTTACTATGTTATATTTAATGCCCCATATTTACTGTTACATATTTAATGCCCCATATTTACCGGGCCATATTTACTAGGTTATATTTACTCTTTCATATTTACTGTGCCATATTTACTGTGCCATATTTAATGTCCCATATTTAATGAGCCATTATTACTATGCCATATTTATTACGCCATATTTACTGTTTCATATTTAATGCCTCATATTTACTGTGTCGTATTTACTGTGTCATATTTAATGCCCCATATTTACTGTGTCATATTTAATGCCTCATATTTACTGTGTAATATTTACTATGCCATATTTACTGTGTCATATTTACTATGCCATATTTAATGCCCCATTTTTACTATGCCATATTTATTGTGCAATATTTACTGTGCAATATTTACTGTGTTTATTTTAAGGCCACATATTTACTGTGTCATATTTACTATACGATTTTAACAAAGTTATTTTTACTGTGCCATATTTACTATGTCATATTTAATGCCCCATTTTACTGTTCAATATTTACTGTGTCATATTTACTGTACCATAATTACTTTGTCATGTTTATTATATCATATTTACTGTGCATTAGTTACTATTATTTATTTACTATATCATATTTTATGTCACATATTTACTGTGTCATATTTACTGAGCCATATTTACTATGCTATATTTGATGTGCCATATTTTCTATGACATATTTATTGTGCCATGCCATATTTACTGTTCCATATTTATTGTGCCATATTTAATACCCCATATTTACTGTGTCATATTTACTGTGTCATATTTACTGTGTCATATTTACTGTGTCATATTTATAGTGCCATATTTATTGTGCTATGTTTCATGTGCCATATTTACTGTGCTATATTTACTATATCATATTTACTATGCCATATTTAATTCTCCATATTTACTATGCCATATTTAATGCCCCATATTTACTATACCATATTTATTGTGCCATATTTACTGTGTCATATTTACCGTACAATATTTACTGTGCTATATTTACTGTGCTATATTTACTATGCCATATTTACTGTGAGATATTTAATGCCTTATATTTATTATGCCATATTTACTATGCCATATTTAAAGCCCCATATTTACTATGCCATATTTATTGCCTCATATTCATTGTGCCATATTTAATGCCCCATATTTACCGTGCCATATTTACTGTGCCATATTTACAATGTCATATTTACTGTGCTATATTTAATGCCCCATATTTACTGTGCCATATTTACTATGCCATATTTAATGCTACATATTTTTTGTGTCATATTTATTGTGCCGCATTTACTATGCCATATTTAATGACCTATATTTTCTGTACCATATTTCCTATATCATATTCACTGTGCAATATTTACGGTGCTATATTTATTGTTCCATATTTAATGTCATATTTAATGCCCCATATTTAATGCCCCATATTTAATACCCCATATTTTTTGTGTCATATTTACTGTTCCATATTTTTACTATGCAATATCTACTGTGCCATATTTACTGAGCCATATTTACTGTGCCATATTTACTGTGTCAAATTTATTGTGCCATATTTGTTGTGCCATATTTAATGCCCCATAATTACTGTGCCATATTTAATGCCCCATATTTATTGTGTCATATTTACTGTACCATATTTATTATGCAATATTTACTATGCTATATTTATTGTTTCATATTTACTATGCCATATTTACTGTGCCATATTTACTGTGCCATATTTTCTGAGTCATATATACTGTGCCATATTTTCTGTGTTATATTTACTGTGTCATATTTACTGTATCATATTTAATGCCACATATTTACTGTTCCATATTTACTATGCCATATTTAATGCCCCATAATTACTGTGTCATATTTAATGCCCTATATTTTGTATACCATATTTTCTGTGCCATATTTTTTATGCCATAATTAAATGTGCCATATTTAATGCCCCATATTTACTGTATCATATTTACTGTGCCATATTTAATACCCCAAATTTACTTTGTCATATTTAATGCTCAATATTTACGGTGCCATATTTATTGTGTCATATTTAATGCCCCATATTTACTATGTCATATTTAATGTCCCATATTTACTATGCCATATTTATTATACCATATTTACTGTGTCATACTTACTGTACCTTATTTAATGCCCATATTTACTGTGCCATATTTACTGTGTCATATTTAATGCAACATATTTACTGTGTCATATTTTATGTACAATATTTACTATGTCATATTTACTGTGCCATATTTATCATGCCATATTAATTGTGCTATCTTTACCATGCCATATTTACTATGCTATATTTAATATTCCATATTTACTATACCATATTTAATGCGCCATATTTACTGTGTCATATCTACCGTGACATATTTGTTATGCCATATATACTATGTCATATTTAATTTTCAATATTTATTATGACATATTTAATTCCCCATATTTACTATGCCATATTTACTGTGGCATATTTTCTATGCCATATTTATTTCCCCATAATTACTGTGCCATATTTATTATACCATATTTAATTCCTCGTATTTACTGTGCCATATTTAATGTCTCATATTTACCATACCATATTTACTATATCATATTTACTGTGTCATATTTACTCTACCATATTTAATGACCCAAATTTACTGGGCCATATTTATTGTGCCAAATTTACTATGTCTTATTTATTGTCACATATTTATTATGTCATATTTACTCTACCATATTTACTATGCCATATTTACTGTGCCATATTTACTGTGTCATATTTACTTTGCCCCATCATATTTATTGTATGCCTTTACCATATTTACTATTCTGTGGCATGCTTATTATGCCATTTTACTGTATATTTATTTTGCATATTTACTATGAGTAATATTTAATGGCTATATTTACTTCACTGAGCATTTTTTCTATTTATTGTGCCATATTTACTGTGCCATAATTTCATATTTACTATATTTACTGGCATATTTAATGCTTATTATATTTATGCCATATTTACTGTATATTTATGCCATATTTGTCATTTTTTATATTTTCTCTGCATTTTTATGTTCCATTTACTAGCCATATTTAATGCCATATTTACTATTTACTGAGTAATATTTAATGTCCATATTTACTGTGAATATTTTATGACCAAAATTTACTGTGCCATATTTAATGCCCCATATTTACTGTGTCTTACTATATTTTTAATGTTGTGCCATATATACTGTGTCATATTTACTGTATATTTAATGCCATATTTAATGCCCCATATTTTCTGTTCTATATTAAATGCACCATATTTACGGGGCCATATTTACTGTGCAATATTTACTGAGCCATATTTACTAGGCCATATTACTGTGCCATATTTATTACCACATATTTACTGTTCCATATTTAATGCCCCGTATTTACTCTACCATATTTACTTTGCTTTATTTACTGTGCCATATTTATAGTGCTATAATTACTGTGCCATATTTATTATGTCATATTTAATGCCCCATATTTTCTATTTCATATTTAATGTCTCATATTTACTATTCTATATTTACTGTGCCAAATTTACAATGACATATTTACT
>CM077094.1:175402255-175581659 GCA_039513925.1 Platanthera zijinensis | reverse complement strand
TAAAATAGGGCATTAAATAGGGATGGCACAATAAATATGGACACAGTAAATATGGCACAAGTAAATATGCTAGTAAATATGAACACAGTAAATATAGCACAGTAAATTTTACATAGTAAATATGGCACAGTAAATATTAAACAGTAAATATGGCAAAAAAAAAAAAGTAAATATAGCACACATAAATATTATGGCACAGTAAATTTGCATAATAAATATGGCACAGTAAATATGGCACAAAATAATATATAACACAGTAAATATGGTATAGTTGCATATTTATCTCACAAAGTAAATATGGACATTAATTATATCATAGTAAATATGACACAGTAATATGACACAATAAAATATGGCACAATAAATATGAAGAATTAAATATAGCACAGTAAATATGGCACAGTAAATATGGGGCATTAAATTTGCCACAGTATATATTGGCATAGTAAATATGGCACAATAAGTATAGCACAGTATATATGGGCACAGTAAATATGGCACAGTAAATATATGCCACAATAAATACGGTACAGTAAATCTTGCAAAGTATAAATGGGGCATTAAATATGCCACAGTAAATATAGCACAGTAATACGGCACAGTAAATATGGCCACAGAAAATACGAACAGTAAAAAATGGCATAGTAAATATGGCACAGTAAAGATGGCACGGTAAATAAGGCATATTAAATGTGGCACAGTAAATATGCACAAACAAATATGGCACAACAAATATAGAACAGTAAATATGGCACAGTAAATATGGGGCATTAAATAATGCACAGAAAATATGGGGCAGTAAATATGGCACAGTAAATATTACACAGTAAATATGGCACAGTAAATATGACACAGCAAATATGGCACTGTAAATATGGCACAGTGAATATGGGGGCATTAAATATGACAAGTAAATATAGGGACATTATTGACACAGTAATATGGCACAGTAAATATGGATATTAAATATGGCACAGTAAATATGACACATTAAATACGGCCACAGTAAATATTGTGCATTAAATAAGGCATAGTAAATATGGGAATTAAATATGGCACAAAAAATATTGAAAAGTAATATGGCACATTAAATATGGCATAGTAAATATGGCATATAAAATATGGCACAGTAAATATGTCACAATAAATATGGGCAGTAAATATGGGGCATTAAATATGGGCACAGTAAATATGATACTGTAAATATGGCACAGTAAAAATATGATGGGGACAGTAAATATGACACAGTAAATATGGCTCAGTAAATATGACACAGCAAATATGGACACAGAAAATATTGCGCAATAAATAGGAGGCATTTTTATGGGGCATTAAATATGACACAGTAAATATGAACACAAGTAAATCTTGCAAAGTAATATGCCAATCAATATGGGCATTAAATATGGCACAGTAAATACGGGGCATTAAATATGGCACAGTAAATACGGGGCATTAAATAGGGCACAGTAAATATGGGGCATTAATATGACACAGTAAAATATAGTATAGGGTAAAATATGGCACAGTAAATATGTCACAGTAAATATGACACAGTAAGTATGCACAATAAATATGCTATAGTAAATATACACGTAAATAATATGCCATAGTAAATATGGGGCATTAAATATGGCACAGTAAATATGGCACTGTAAATATGGCACAGTAAATATGGCACAGTAAATATAGTACAGTAAATATGGGTCATTAAATAATGACATAGTAAATATGGGGCATTAAATATGGCATAGTAAATATGGGCATTAAATATGACACAGTAAATATGGGCATTAAATATGACACAGTAAATATAGGCGATTAAATATGGCATAGTAAATATGGCACTAAAATATTTTGGCACAGTAAATAGACATAGTAAATATGGCACAGGCAAATATGGCACAGTATATGTGACACAGTAAATAAGATACAGTAAATCTGACACAGTAAAATATGGCACAGTAAATATGGCATAGTAAATCTCCTTGAAACTTGCTCTAAATCAATTGAAACGGCTACAAAATCTTTTGCATTAACTACTGGATATGAATAAATTTGAATTCCATAACTGACTGAATTAGAAATCCTAAAATTGTCGATCTCTCAAGAAAATCGTCGATCTGAGCTCGACTACCGTCGACCTGAACTCAGAGACTAGAACTGACTTGAAACAGAAATCGTCGATCTAAACTCGACTATCGTCGACTTGAGCTCAGAGATCTGGATTTTGGCTAGAGACAGAAACATCGATCTGATCTCGAAGATCGTCGAACCGAGTTCGACGACCCGTTGAACTGAGCTCAGAGATAATCGAACTGAGTTCGACGCCTCGTCGATCTGAGCTCGACGATAATTGCCTTAGAATCACTGCACCTGTAGTCTGAACTAGGAGGTCTTGGGGGCAGCTTTTAAACCTAAGTTCTAAGCCTTAGACCTATTCTAGTTTGACCTTAAAATCTATATAATGAGGTCAAGACACATTCCTAAGAATATATTGATCCTTACCAAAATCAATAATAGGATGTTCCAACACAGTAAATACGAGGCATTAAATATGGTACAGTAAATATGGAGCAATAAATACGGTATAGTAAATCTGGCAAAGTATAAATGAAGCATTAAATATGGCATAGTAAATATGGCACAGTAAATACAGCACAATTAATACGGCACAGTAAATACGGCACAGTAAATACGACACAGTAAAAAAGGCACAGTAAATATGGCATGGTAAATAAGGCATAGTAAATGTGGCACAGTAAATATGCACAACAAATATGGTACAACAAATATGGAATAGAAAATATGGTACAGTAAATTTGGCACAGTAAATATGGGGCATTAAATAAGGCACAGAAAATATGGGGCAGTAAATATGGGGCAGTAAATATGGCACAGTAAATATGATACGGTAAATATTGCACAGTAAATTTGGCAGAGTAAATATGACACAGTAAATATGGCACTATAAATATGGCACAGTAAATATGGGCATTAAATATGCTACAGTAAATATGGGGCATTAAATATAGCACAGTAAATATGGAACATTAAATATGGCACAGTAAATTTGGCACAGTAAATACGGCACAGTAAATATGGTGTATTAAATAAGGCATAATAAATATGGGGCATTAAATATGGCACAATAAATATTGCAAAGTAAATATGGCACAATAAATGTGGCATAGTAAATATGGCATAATAAATATGGTACAGTAAATATGGCACAGTAAATATGTCACAGTAAATATGGGCAGTAAATATGGGACATTAAATATGGCACAGTAAATATGACACTTTAAATATGACACTTTAAATATGACACAATAAAAATGACACAGTAAATATGGCTCAGTAAATATGGCACAGCAAATATGAAATAGAAAATATTGCACAATAAATAGGGGGCATTATATATGGGGCATTAAATATAATACAGTAAATATGGCACAGTAAATATGACACAGTAAATCTGGCAAAGTAAATATGGCAATAAATATGGGGCATTAAATATAGCACAGTAAATACGGGGCATTAAATATGGCACAGTAAATACGGGGCATTAAATATGGCACAGTAAATATGGGGCATTAAATATGGCACAGTAAATATAGTACAGTAAATATGGCACAGTAAATATGCCACAGTAAATATGATACAATAATTACGGCACAATAAATATGCTACAGTAAATAAGACACAGTAAATATGATATAGTAAATATGGGGCATTAAATATGGCACAGAAAATATGAAACTGTAAATATGGCACAGTATATATGGCACAGTAAATATGGTACAGTAAATATCTGCCATTAAATATAGCATAGTAAATATGGGGCATTAAATATGGCACAGTAAATATGGGGCATTAAATATGACACAGTAAATATGGGGCATTAAATATGGTACAATAAATATGGGGCGTTAAATATGGCACAGTAAATATGGCACTGCAAATATGGCACAGTAAATATGGCACAGTAAATATGGCACAGTAAATATGGGCCATTAAATATGGCACAGTAAATATGGGGCATTAAATATGACAAAGAAAATACGGGGTATTAAATATGGCATAATAAATATAGGGCATTACATATGGCACAGTAAATATGGCACAGTAAATAAGGCACAGTAAATATGTCATAGTAAATTTGGCACAGTAAATATAGCACTGTCAATATTGCACAGTAAATTTGGCGCAGTAAATATGGGGAATTAAATATGGCACAGGTAATATGGGGCATTAAATATGTCATAGTAAATATGGGACATTAAATATGGTACAATAAATATGACACGGTAAATATGGCTGAGTAAATATAGCACAGCAAATATGGCACAGTAAATATGGAACAGTAATTATGGGGCATTAAATATGGAAAATTAAATATGGCACAGTAAATATGGCACAGTCAATATAGCACAGTAAATAAGGCACAGTAAATATTGCATAGTAAATATAGGGCATGAAATATGGCACAGTAAATATGTGGCATTAAATATGACACGGTAATTATGGCACAGTAAATATGGCACAGTAAATATAGCACTGTAAATATATCATAGTAAATATGGCACTTTAAATATGGTACTGTAAATATGGTACAGTAAATATGACATAGTAAATATCGGGCATTAAATATGGCACAGTAAATATGAGGCATTAAATAAGGCACAGTAAATAAGGATCAGTAAATATGACACAATAAATATGGCAAAGTAAATATGGCACAGTAAATATGGGGCATTAAATATGGCGCAGTAAATATGAGGCATTAAATATGGCACAGTAAATATGGCATAGTAAATATAGCACAGTAAATATGGCACAGTAAATATGATATAGTAAATATGGCATAGTAAATATGGCATAGTAAATATGGCACAATTAATATGGGGCATTAAATATGGCACAGTAAATATGAGGAATTAAATATGACACGGTAAATATGGAATAGTAAATATGGCACAGTAAATATGACACAATAAATATGACACATTAAATATGATACGGTAATTATAGCACAGTAAATATGGCACAAAAAATATGGCACAGTAAATATAGCACAGCAAATCTGGGGCATTAAATATGGCACAGTAAATATGATAAAGTGAATATGGCACAGTAAAAATGGCACAGTAAATATAGCACCGTAAATATGGGGCATTAAATATGGCAAAGTAAATATGGGGCATTAAATATGACACAGAAAATATGGGGCATTAAATATGCCACAGTTAATATGGCACAATAAATATGGCAAAATAAATATAGCACAGTAAATATGGCACAGTAAATATGCCACAGTAAATATGGCATGGTAAATATGGCACAGTAAATATGGCACTGTAAATATAGCACAGTAAATATGGCACAGTAAATCTTGCAAAATAAATATGGGGCATTAAGTATGGCATAGTAAATATGACACATTAAATATGACACAGCAAATATCGCACAGCAAATATAACACAACAAATATGACACAGTAAATATGGCACAGCAAAAATAATACAGCAAATTTGGCACTACAAATATGGCACAACAAATATGGCACAGTAAATATGGCACAGTAAATATGGGGCATTAAATAAGGCATAGTAAATATGGGGCAGTAAATAAGACACAGTAAATATGCCACAGTAAATATAGCATAGTATATGGCATAGTAAATATGGCATAGTAAATATGACACAGTAAATATGGCACAGCAAATATGTTACAACAAATATGCCACAGTAAATATGACACAGTAAATACGATACAATAAATCTGACACAGTAAATATGGCACAGTAAATATGACACAGTAAATATTGGGCATTAAATATGATACAGTAAATATTGGGCCTTTAATATGGCATAGTAAATATGGGGCAGTAAATATGGCACTGTAAATATGGCACAGTAAATATGGCAAAATAAATATGGCACAGTAAATATGATACTATAAATATGGCATAGTAAATATGACACAGTAAATATGACCGAGTAAATATGGCTCAGTAAATATGGCACAGCAAATATGACACAGAAAATATTGCACAATAAATAGGAGGCATTATATATGGGGCATTAAATATGACGCATTAAATATGGCACAGTAAATATGACACAGTAAATCTGGCAAAGTAAATATGGCAATAAATATGGGGCATTAAATATGGCACAGTAAATACAGGGCATTAAATATGGCACAGTAAATACGGGGCATTAAATATGGCACAGTAAATACGGGGCATTAAATATGGCACAGTAAATATGGGGCATTAAATATGGCGCAGTAAATATAGTACAGTAAATATGGCACAGTAAATATGCCACAGTAAATATGACACAGTAAGTATGGCACAAAAAATATGTTATAGTAAATATGGCATAGTAAATATAGCATAGTAAATATGGGGCATTAAATATGGCACAGTAAATATGGCACAGTAAATATGGCACAGTAAATATGGTACAGTAAATATGGGCCATTAAATATGGCATAGTAAATATGGGGCATTAAATATGGCACAGTAAATATGGGGCATTAAATATGACACAGTAAATATGGGGCATTAAATATTGCACAGTAAATATGGGGCATTAAATATGGCATAGTAAATATGGCACTACAAATATGCCACAGTAAATATGGCATAGTAAATATGGCAAAGTAAATATGGGCCATTAAATATGGCAGAGTAAATATGGGGCATTAAATATGGCACAGAAAATATGGGATATTAAATATGGCACAATAAATATGGGTCATTAAATATGGCACAGTAAATATGGCATAGTAAATTTGGCACAGTAAATATGCCACAGTAATTAAGGGGCATTAAATATTGCACAGAAAATATGGGAAATTAAATATCGCACAGCAAATATGGCACAGTAAATAAAACACAGTAAATAAGGCACAGTAAATATTGCATAGTAAATATAGGGTATTAAATATGACACAGTAAATATGGGGCATTAAATAGGGCATAGTAATTATGGCACAGTAAATATGACACAGTATATATGGCACAGTAAATATGGCACTATAAATATAGCATAGTAAATATGGCACTGTAAATATGGTATTGTAAATATGGAATAGTAAATATGGCATAGTAAATATCGGGCATTAAATATAATACAGTAAATATGGGGCATTATATAAGGCACAGTAAATATGACACAATAAATATGGCAAAGTAAATATGGCACAGTAAATATGGGGCATTAAATATGGCACAGTAAATATGAGGCATTAAATATGACACTGTAAATATGGCACAGTAAATATGGCTAGGTAAATATGGCACAGTAAATATAGTACAGTAAATATGGCACAGTAAATATGATACAGTAAATATGGCATAGTAAATATGGCACAGTAAATATGGCACAATAAATATAGGGCATTAAATATGGCACAGTAAATATGAAGCATTAAATATGACACGGTAAATATGGAACAGTAAATATGACACAGTAAATATGACACAATAAATATGACACAGTAAATATGACACGGTAAATATAGCACAGTAAATATGGCACAAAAAATATGGCACAGTAAATATGGCACAGTAAATCTGGGGCATTAAATATGGCACAGTAAATTTGACAAAGTAAAAATAGCAAAGTAAAAATGGCACAGTAAATATAGCACAGTAAATATGGTGCATTAAATATGGCAAGTAAATATGGGGCATTAAATATGGCACAGTAAATATGGGGCATTAAATATGCCACAGTAAATATGGCACAATAAATATGGCAAAATAAATATAGCACAGTAAATATGCCACAGTAAATATGCCATAGTAAATATAGCACGGTAAATATTGCACAGTAAATATGGCACATTAAATATGGCACTATAAATATTACACAGTAAATATGGCACAGTAAATCTAGCAAAGTAAATATTGGGCATTAAATATGGGGCATTAAATATGGCACAGTAAATATGGCACACTAAATATAGCACAATAAATATGGCACAGCAAATATGGCACAATAAATATGACACAGTAAATATGGCACAGCAAATATGACACAGCAAATATGGCACAACAAATATGGCACAGTAAATATGGCACAGTAAATATGGCACAGTAAATATGGCATAGTAAATATGGGGCATTAAATAAGACACAGTAAATATGGGGCAGTAAATATGGCATAGTAAATATGGCACAGTAAATATGGCATAGTAAATATGGCACAGTAAATATGGCAGAGTAAATATGGCACAGTAATTATGGCACAGCAAATATGGAACAGCAAATATGGCACAGTATATATGACACAGTAAATAAGATACAGTAAATCTGACACAGTAAATATGGCACAGTAAATATTGGGCATTAAATATGACACAGTAAATATGGGGCCTTTAATATGGCACAGTAAATATGGGGCATTTAATATGGCACTGTAAATATGGCACAGTAAATATGACAAAATAAATATGGCACGGTAAATATATGGCATTAAATATAGCACAGTAAATATGGGGCATTAAATTTTACACAGTAAATACGGGACATTATATATGGCACAGTAAATATGGGGCATTAAATATGGCACAGTAAATATGGCACAGTAAATATGGCACAGTGAATAGAGTATTTTAAAATAATTTTACAAATTAAAATTAATTGGCAGTGGAAGACTTGATTTATTTATAGGTGTATTGTGCTTGCAGTAAATAAAACTAAGCAAGAAACAAAAACACAGCACATAGCAAATAAAATAAAGGTAACCAGAAGACACAAGGATCTATAGTGGTTCCCCAATCAACCTGGGTACATCCACTCTTCTACCACCCTAGGTAGGAATCCACTGCAGGCCGGATGAGTTGATCAGGTATCATGGGCACCTATTAGCTTTTGATAAGGTGCTCAAAAAAAAATCAAACAAGATTTTTTGATCCGGTGTCTTGCTACCACTGAGTTATGATAAAGTCTTAGAAACCAAACACAAAACTTTTGAAGGGAGTTTTGAGAAATCCTTTTACTACAGAATAAAAGAAAAAGAAGGTGAAGTTGTTCTTCTCTATCAACAGTCAAAGAGAAGACTAGTGGATTGATGTTGTCAAAGCTCCCCCTGAGATTTGCAGTTGTTCAGGAAGAGAAGCTTTGCACAGGGTGATAGGCCTTCAGAATAATTGAGATCTCCAGCAAAGAATGATTTCAGCAAAGACTGAAATGTGTTTTGTCTGGAGTCTTGATTGATGAAGCCTTGAAAAACTTGAATCTGAGATGAGAAACTGTAATCCTGTAGTTGTTGTGTGTCTCACAGATCTCAGATGTTGTTCTTAGTTTTTCTCTTATTATCTGTTTTTCTTGATGATGTCTGTCTCTATTGTCTGAAAAATGATATATTGTAATCCAATCTTCTAGATAGCCGTTAGCCAGTCATAAATGACTTCCTTAATTGATATCTGTCTCTAGAGGAAAGTCCTTAGAAATATTCTCCTTTAGTCTCCTTGAAACTTGCTCTAAATCAATTGAAACGGCTACAAAATCCTTTGCATTAACTGCTGGATATGAATAAATTTCAATTCCGTAACTGACTGAATTAGAAATCCTAAAATCGTCGATCTCTCAGGAAAATCGTCGATCTGAGCTCGACTACCGTCGACCTGAGCTCAGAGACTAGAACTGACTTGAAACACAAATCGTCAATCTAAGCTCGACTATCGTCGACTTGAGCTCAGAGATCTAGATTTTGGCTAGAGACAGAAACATCGATCTGATCTCGAAGATCGTGGAACCGAGTTCGACGACCAGTTGAACTGAGCTCAGAGATAATCGAACTGAGTTCGACGCCTCGTCGATCTGAGCTCGACGATAATTGCCTTAGAGTCACTGCACTTGTAGTCTGAACAAGGAGGTCTTGGGGGAAGATTTTAAACCTAAGTTCTAAGCCTTAGACCTATTCTAGTTTGACCTTTAAATCTATATAATGAGGTCGAGACACATTCCTGAGAACATATTGATCCTTACCCAAATCAGTAATAGGATGTTCCAACACAGTAAATACGAGGAAATAAATATGGCACAGAAAATATGACACAGTAAATATGGCACAGTAAGTATGACACTGTAAATATGGGCATTAAATATGGCACAGTAAATAAGGGACATTAAATATGGCACAGTAAATATGGAACAGTAAATTTGGCATAGTAAATATGGTATAGTAAATTTGGCACAGTAAATATGTCACAGTAAATATGACATAGTAAATATGGCATAGTAAATATTGCAAAACAAATATGGTATAGTAAATATGACACAGTAAATATGGCACGGTAAATATGAGGCATTAAATATGTCACATTAAATATGAGGCATTAAATATGACACAGTAAATATGGCACAAAAAATATGGCACAGTAAATATTGCACCATAAATATGGCATAGTAAATATGAGACATTAAATATGGCACAGTAAATATGGCACAGTAAATATAGCACAGTAAATATGACACAGTAAATATGGCATAGTAAATATGGCACAATAAATATGGGGCATTAAATATGAAACCATAAATATGTGGCATTAAATATGGCATTGTAAATATGGAGCATTAAATATGGCACAGAAAATATGTCACTTTAAATATGGCATAGTAAATATGGCACAATAAATATGGCATAGTAAATATGGGCCATTAAATATGGCACAGTAAATATAGGGCATTAAATATAGCATAGTAAATACGGGGCATTAAATATGGCACAGTAAATAAGGGAATTAAATATGGAACACTAAATATGGCACAGTAAATAAGGGACAATAAATATGACACAGTAAATATGGCACAGTAAATATGGCACAGTAAATATGGAATAACAAATATGGCATAGCAAATATGACATAGTAAATATGGCACAGTAAATATGGCACAGTAAATATAGTACAGTAAATATAGCACAATAAATATGGCATAGCAAATTTGGGGCATTAAATAAGGCATAGTAAATATGGGGCAGCAAATATAGCACAGTAAGTATGGCATAGTAAATATGGCATAGTAAATATTGCATAGTAAATATGGCACAGTAAATATGGCACAGTAAATATGTCACAGTAAATATGGCACAATAAATATGGCAAGGTAAATATGGCACAGTAAATATGGCATAGTAAATATGGCATAAAAAATATGGCACATTAAATATGACACAGTAAATATGGGACATTAAATATGGCACAGTAAATATGGCACATTAAATATGGCAAAGTAAACATGGCACATTAAATATGGGGCATCAAATAAGGCACAGTAAACATGGGGCATTAAATATAGAACAATAAATATGGTAAAGTATATATGGCACAGTAAATATGGTATAGTAAATATGGCACAGTAAATATGGAACAGTAAATATTTCATAGAAAATATGGGCAGTTAATATGGGGCATTAAAAATGGCACAGTAAATATGACACAGTAAATATGACATAGTAAATATGACACAGTAAATATGGCACAGCAAATATGGCACAGTAAATATGGCACAATAAATATGGGCCATTATATATAGGGCATTAAATATGACACAGTAAATATGACACAGTAAATATGACACAATAAATATGACACAGTAAATATGCCATTAAATATGACACAATAAATATGGCACAGTAAATATTGCACACTAAATATGGCATAGTAAATATGGCATAGTAAATATGGCACAGTAAATATGGCACAATAAATATGGCATAGTAAATATGGGACATTAAATAAGGCACAGTAAATATGGAGCAGCAAATATGGCACTGTAAGTATGGCATAGTAAATATGGCACAGTAAATATGGCACAGTAAATATGGCACAGTAAATATGACACAGCAAATATGTGACATAGTAAATATGCCACTGTAAATATGGCACTATAAATATGGCATAGTAAATATCGGGCATTAAATATGGCACAGTAAATGTAGGGCATTAAATAAGGCTCAGTAAATATGACACAGTAAATATGACACAGTAAATATGACACAGTAAATATAGCACAGTAAATATGACACAGTAAATATGGGGCATTAAATATGGCACAGAAAATATGGGGCATTAAATATGGCACAGTAAATATGACACGGTAAATATGCCATTGTAAATATGACACAGTAAATATGGCACAGAAAATATGATATAGTAAATATGGCATAGTACATATGGCACAGAAAATATGGCACACTAAATATGGCACAGTAAATATGGGGCATTAAATATGTCATAGTAAATATGACACAGTAAATATGACACAGTAAATATGGCACAGTAAATATGGCAAAATAAATATAGCATAGTAAATATGGCACAATAAATATGATATAGTAAATATGGCACATAAAAAATTCCACGGCAAATATGTCACAGTAAATATGGCATAGTAAATATGACACAATAAATATGGTACAGTAAATTTGGCAAAGTAAATATGGGGCATTAAATATGGCATAGTAATTATGACATAGTAAAAATGGCACAGTAAATATGGCACAGTAAATATGGCACAATAAATATGGTACAATAATTATGGCACAGCAAATATGGCACAGCAAATATGGCACAGCAAATATGGACAGCAAATATGGCACAACAAATATGGCACAGTAAATATTGCATAATAAATATTGCACAGTAAATATGACACAGTAAATATGACACAATAAATATAGCGCAGTAAATATGGCATAGTAAATATGGGGCATTAAATACGGCATAGTAAATATAGGGCAGTAAATATAGCACAGTAAATATGGCATAGTAAATTTAGCTCAGCAAATATGACACAGTAAATATGGCACAGTAAATATGGCACAGTAAATATGGTACAGTAAATCTGACACAGTAAATAAATATGGCACAGAATAAATGGCATAATAAATATGCATCATTAAATATGACACAATAAATATGGGGCCTTAAATATGGCACAGTAAATACTGGGCATTTAATATAGCACAGTAAATATGGCATTGTAAATATGGCACAATAAATATGACACAGTAAATATGGGGCATTAAATATGGCACAGTAATTATGCGACATTAAATATGGCATAGTAAATACGGGGCTTTAAATATGGCACAGTAAATATGGGTCATTAAATATGACACAGTAAATATGACACAGTATATATAGCACTGTAAATATGATACAGTAAATATGATACAGTAAATATGGCACAGTAAATATGACACAGTAAATATGGCACAGTAAATATGGGGCATTAGATATGATACTGTAAATATAGGGCATTAAATATGGCATAGTAAATATATGGCATTAAATATGACATAGTAAATATGGCACTGTAAATATGGCACAGTAAATATGACACAGTAAATATGGTACAGTAAATATGACACAGTAAATATGGGGTAGTAAATATGGGGCATTAAATATAGAACAGTGAATAAAGGTCATTAAATATGGCACAGTGAATAATGGTCATTAAATATGGCACAGTAAATATGGCACAGTAACTATGGCATCTTAAATATGATACAGTAAATATAGCACAGTAAATATGGCACAGTAAATATAGCACAGTAAATATGGGGAATTAAATATGGCACAGGTAATATAGGGTATTAAATATGTCATAGAAAATATGGGGCATTAAATGTGACACAGTAAATATGATACAGTATATTTGACACAATAAATATGGCACAGTAAATATGGCATAGTAAATATGGCGTAGTAAATATGTCATAGTAAATATTGGGCATTAAATATGGCCCAGTAAATATGGGGAATTAAATATGGCACAGCAAATATTGCACAGTAAATATGGCTTAGTAAATATGGGGCATTAAATATTGCAAAGTAAATATGGGGCATTAAATATGGCACAGTAAATATGGCATAGTAAATATGACATAGTAAATATGACAAAGTAGATATGACACAGTAAATATGGCACAGTAAATAAGAAATAGTAAATATGGCACAGTAAATATGGGGAATTAAATATGGCACAGGTAATATGGGGCATTAAATATGTCACAGTAAATATGGGGCATTAAATATGGCACATTAAATATGGCATAGTAAATATGACACAGTAAATATGGCACAGTAAATATGGCACAGTAAATATGGCACAGTAAATATGGCATAGTAAATATGGTATAGTAAATATTGGGCATTAAATATGGAACAGTAAATATGGGGCATTAAATTTTGCACAGCAAATATGGCACAGTAAAAATAACACAGTAAAAAAGGCACAGTAAATAAGGCACAGTAAATATGGGACATTAAACATAACACGGTAAATTTGACACAGTAAATATGGCACAGTAAATATGGCAAAGTAAATATGGCACAGTAAATATGGGACAGTAAATATGGCACAGTAAATAAGGCACAGTAAATATGGCATAGTAAATATAACACAGTAAATCTGACACAGTAAATATGGTACAATAAATATGGCAAAGTAAATATGGTACAGTAAATATGACACATTAAATATGGCACAGAAAATATGGCACTGTAAATATGGCACAGTAAATATGGCATAGTAAATATCGGGCATTAAATATGGCACATTAAATATGGGGTATTAAATAAGGCACAGTAAATATGACACAGTAAATATGGCACAGTAAATGTGGGGCATTAAATATGGTATAGTAAAAATGGGGCATTAAATATGGCACAGTAAATATGGCACAGTAAATATGGCACAATAAATATGGCATAATAAATATGGCACAATAAAAATGGTACAGTAAATATGGCACAGTAAATATGGCACAGTAAATATGGTACAGTAAATATGATACATTAAATATAGCATAGTAAATATAGCACAGTAAATATGACACAATAAATATGGGGCATTAAATATGGCAAAGTAAATATGAGACATTAAATATGACATGGTAAATATGGAACAGTAAATATGGCACAGTAAATATGACACAGTAAATATGACATAGTAAATATGACACAGTAAATATGACACAGTAAATATGACACATTAAATATGATACAGTAAATATGGCACAGTAAATATGGCATAGTAAATATGGCACAGTAAAAGTAGCACAGTAAATAAAGAGCAGTAAATATAGCACAGTAAATATGGGGCATTAAATATGGCACAGTAAATATGGGGCATTAAATATGGCAAAGTAAATATGGCATAGTAAATATGACACAGCAAATATTGCATTGTAAATATGGCACAGTTAATATGGTATAGTAAATATCGGGCATTAAATATAGCACAGTAAATATGGGGCATTAAATAAGGCACGATAAATATGGCACAATAAATATGGCACAGTAAATATGGCACAATAAATATGGCACAGTAAATATGGCACAGTAAATATGGCACAGTAAATATGGTACAGTAAATTTTATACAGTAAATATGATATAGTAAATATGGCACAGTAAATATGGCATAGTAAATATAGGGCATTAAATATGTCAAAAGAAATATGAGGCATTAAATATGGCATGGTAAATATGGAACAGTAAATATGGCACAGCAAATATGATACAGTAAATATGACACAGTAAATATGACATAGTAAATATGGCACAGTAAATATGATACAGTAAATATGGCACAGTAAATATGGGGCATTAAATATTACACAATAAATATGACACAATAAATAGGGCACAGTAAAAATGGCACAGTAAATATGACATAGTAAATATGGGGCATTAAATATGGCACGATAAATAAGGGGCATTAAATATGGCACAGTAAATATAGGTCATTAATTATGGCACAGTAAATATGGCACAGTAAATAAGGCACAAAAAATATGACATAGTAAATATGGGACAGTAAATATGTGGAATTAAATATGGCTCAAGTAATATAGCACAGTAAATTTGACAAAGTAAATATGGGGCATTAAATATGGCACAGTAAATATGGGACATTAAATATGGCACAGTAAATATGGAACAGTAAATATGACACAGTAAATATGGCACCGAAAATATGACACAGTAAATATGATACAGTAAATATGGCATAGTAAATATGCCAAAAAAAATATGCCACGGTAAATATGGCATAGTAAATATGGGGCATTAAATATGGCACAGTAAATATAAGGCATTAAATAAGGCACGGTAAATATGGAACAGAAAATATGGCACAGTAAATATGGCACAATAATTATGACACAGTAAATATGACACAGTAAATATGACACAGTAAATATGGCACAGTAAATATGGGGCATTAAATATGGCACAGTAAATATGGCACATTAAATATGACACAGTAAATATGGCACAGTAAATATAGCACAGTAAATATGGCACAGTAAATATAGGGCATTAAATATGGCATAGTAAATATGGGGCATTAAATATGGCACAGTAAATATGGGGCATTTAATATGCCACAGTAAATATGACACTGTAAACATGGCAAAATAAATATAGCACAGTAAATATGGCA
Organism: Platanthera zijinensis; assembly: GCA_039513925.1. Taxonomy (NCBI): domain Eukaryota; kingdom Viridiplantae; phylum Streptophyta; class Magnoliopsida; order Asparagales; family Orchidaceae; genus Platanthera; species Platanthera zijinensis. The sequence goes on along the minus strand of CM077094.1, from coordinate 175,565,183 downwards.
CAGTAAATATGATACAGAAAATATGGCACAGTAAATATGGCACAGCAAATATGGAACAGTAAATATGGCACAGTAAATATGGTACAGTAAATCTTGCAAAGTAAATATGGGGCATTAAATATGGCACAGTAAATATGGTATAGTAATTATGACACAGTAAATATGGCACAGTAAATATGGCACAGCAAATGTGGCAGAGCAAATATGGCACAGCAAATATGGCACAACAAATATGGCACAGCAAACTGCGCCATATTTAATACCCATATTTACTGTACCATTTTTACTGTGAAATATTTACTATGCCATATTTAATGCCCCATATTTACTGTGCCATATTTACTGTGCCATATTTACTGTGTCATATTTACTGTACCATATTTACTGTGCCATATTTACTATGTCATATTTTCTGTATCATATTTACTGTGTCATATTTACTGTGTCATATTTACTGTTTCATATTTACCGTGCCTTATTTATTGCCTCATATTTACTGTGCCATATTTAATGCCCCATATTTACTATGTCATAATTACTATGCCATATTTACTGTTCCAAATTTACTATGCCATATTTACTGTATCATATTTACTGTGCCATATTTACTGTGCAATATTTATTGTGCCATATTTACTATGTCATATTTACTGTGCCAAATTTATTGTACCATATTTAATGCCCCATATTTACTATGCCATATTTAATGCCCCATATTTACTGTGCCAAATTTAAAGCACCATATTTACTGTGGCATATTTAAAGCCCCATATTTACTGTGCCATATTTACTATGTCATATTTACTGTGCCATATTTTTTGTGTCACATTTACTATGCCATATTTACTGTATCATATTTACTATGTCATATTTACTATGCCTTATTTAATTGCTCATATTTACTGTGCCATATTTAATGCACGATATTTACTATGCCACATTTATAATGCCATATTTATAGTGTCATATTTACTGTGTCATATTTACTGTGCCATATTTAATGCCCAATATTTACCGTGCCATATTTACTGTGCCATATTTAATGCCACATATTTACTATGCCATATTTACTGTGTCTTATTTACTATGCTATATTTACTGTGCCATATTTACTATGCTATATTTATTGTGCCATATTTTCTATGCTTTATTTAATGGCTCATATTTACCGTGCCATATTTAATGCCCGATATTTACTATGCCATATTTATAGTGTCATATTTACAGTGTCATATTTACTGTGCCATATTTACTGTGTCATATTTACAGTGTCATATTTGCTGTGCCATATTTACTGTGCTACATTTACTATGTTATATTTACTGTGTTATATTTACTATGTCATAACTACTTTGCCATATTTAATACCCGCTATTAACTATTCCATATTTACTGTGCCATATTTAATGTGCCATATTTACTATGCCATATTTACAATGCTATATTTATTTTGCCATATTTACTGTGCCATATTTACTGTGGTATATTTAATGCACCATATTTACTTTGTCATATTTAATGCCCCATATTTACTGCGTCATATTTAATACCTCATATTTATTGTACCATTTTTACTGTGCCATATTTACTGTGACATATTTACTATGTCATATTTAATGCCCCATATTTACTGTGCCATATTTACTGTGACATATTTACTATATCATATTTAATTTCCCATATTTACTGTGCCATATTTACTATGTCATATTTACTGTGTCATATTTACTGTGTCATATTTACTGTGTCATATTTTCTCTGTCATATTTACTGTGTCATATTTACTGTGCCATATTTACTGTTCCATATTTATCGTGCCTTATTTATTGCCTCATATTTACTGTGCCATATTTAATGCCCCATATTTATTGTGCCATAATTACTATGCCATATTTACTGTTCCAAATTTACTATGTCATATTTACTGTATCATATTTACTGTGCAGTATTTACTATGCCATATTTATTGTACCATATTTACTGTGTCATATTTATTGTGCCAAATTTAATGTGCTATATTTAATGCCCTATATTTAATATGTCATATTTAATGTCCCATATTTACTGTGCCAAATTTAAAGAACCATATTTACTATTGCATATTTAAAGCCCTATATTTAATGTGTCATATTTACAATGTCATATTTACTGTGCCATATTTACTGTGTCATATTTTCTGTGCCACATTTACTATGTCATATTTACTGTGCCATATTTATTGTGTCATATTTACTATGCCTTATTTAATTGCTCATATTTACTGTGCCATATTTAATGCCCGATATTTACTATGCCACATTTATAGTGCCATATTTACAGTGTCATATTTACTTTGTCATATTTACTGTGCGATATTTAATGCCCAATATTTACTGTGCAATATTTACTGTGTCATATTTAATGCCTCATATTTACTATGACATATTTACTGTGCCATATTTACTATGTCTTATTTACTGTGTCTTATTTACTGTGTCATATTTACGGTGCTATATTTCTTGTGCCATATTTAATGCCCCATCAATGCCATATTTACTATGCCATATTTACTGTGCCAAATTCGCTGTACCATATTTACTGTGTCATATTTACTGTATGTTGGAACACCCTATTACTATTTGGACCAGGATGACTATACTTCTATAGGGATTTTGTGTTGTGACCTCCTTGTTGTTATAAAGGTCACATAGGCTAGTTAAAGTAATCTTCAGCTCGACGCATAGTCGACTTCAGCTCGATGTAGAGTCGACCTCTGCTCGACGCAGAGTCGATCTCAGCTCGACGCAGAGTCAACCTCAGCTCGACGTGGAGTCGACCTCAGCTCGACGTGGAAGTCGACCTCAGCTCGACGTTCCGTCGAACCCAGTTCTGCTTACAGAAAACACTCTCTGGCCGATGTGTGTCGTGCTCAGATCGACGTTTTACTGTGAGCTCGACGTTTTCCAGACTTCCGTCAGTTTTGAATAGGAATTCAAATTCCTTCTGTCAGACAATTAATGCTGAAAGATTTATTGGCCGTTACAGCATATCTAGTGCATGGCTCAAGGAATTTTCTAAGGAATGTCTGTCTGACATTTCATTTGAGGCATGGATATTTAAGGAAAGCAATTAATGCTGACTTCCAACGGCTATCAAAGAAAAGGAAGAAGAAGACTCAGTTATATTATTCATGCTTTCATTTTTCAGATATACAGAGAATATACAGAATACAGATAATATACAGAATATAGAGAATAACAATACAGGACTTCAGCTGCTCTCTCTGTGATATTGTTTTGAAAGCTCACTCACAGGAATTCTGATTGCTTCAGACACAACCATCCAACCTTCTTGGATCATCTCTTGCTGGAGCAAATCAGATCTTTGAAGACCTGTCACCCTTGTGCAGAGCTCTCCTTCCTAAACTTCTTCTTGATCTTAGGGGGAGCTTTGACAACAACTACAGATCCACTTTTGCTTCTCTCTGCTTGTTGATAGAGAAGACAACCTCATCCCTTTTTCTTTTTCTTTCTGTACAGGGTTTTAACTCCCTTCAAAAGTTACTTTTGGTTTTGCTGAAACCTGGTCAAAATCAGCTCCTTTGATTTGTGAGAACCTGATCAAAAACTCTCTGGTGATCAAGACACCTGATCAACTCATCTTGAAGTGGATTCCTACCAAGGGTGATAGAAGAGTGGATGTACCCAGATTTGGGGAACCACTATATCTCCTTGTGTCGTCTGGATTGCTTGTTTCTTTGTGTTTTGCTTTGTGCTGTGAATTTCTTTTTACTCTGATTACTTGTTATAACACCTTACACTAAGTAAAGTCAAACTTTCTCTACACACAAGTTTTTATTTGCAAAATTATTTTAAATAACTCTATTCACCCCCCTCTAGAGTTAGGATTGATCTTATCCTGCACTTTCAATTGGTATCAGAGGGAGGTTGATCATTCATACAGGCTAACACCTGGATCAAAAGATCCCTGATAAGATCATTTCTCTCAAAGGGTTATTTTCCTTAGTGTTACTTATCTTTAAAACTCATGGCACAAAACAAGGACTTTGCTAGCACCAGACCTCCTATGTGTAATCTCTCTAAGTTTGCACTATGGAAAGCAAGGATTAGACTTTACATGAACTCTTTTGATGAAGACATTTTTAATTCTGTGTTGACAGATTGTCCAAGACCTCCCACAGGAACAAGTACATCAGCTGTTCCTCCTCCTTCAGGAACTGATGCTGACATAAAGAAGTGGAAGGCAGCAGATGCTAAAGCCATGAACATTTTGGCTCAAACCATATCAGATGACATTTTCCAGAAAGTAGCTGATTGCAATACTGCTAAAGAGATCTGGGAAAACTTTCAGAAATTGTATCAGGTTCTGCAGATGAAAGAAAGGATAGGAGATCCTACCTCATCACCCAGTATGAGAACTTCAAAAAGGCAGAGTCTGAGTCAGTTGCTGACATGTACAACAGACTGAGCCTAATCATCAGTGAGCTTAGATCACTAGAGAAGGACATATCTCTCACTGAGATAAATGACAAGATACTGACTTGTTTCCCTAGCTCTTGGGACTCAAGAATCTGGTCAATTAAAGATGGAAGAAATGTCTGTGAGTTATCCACAGAAGCTCTTCTAGGAAAGCTCAAGAGTTATGAGCAATTCATTAAGAAGAGAGAAGAAGAGCAGAAGACATCCACACCAACAGAAAAGGTTGAGAAAACCATTGCCTTCAAAGCACAGGAAGAAGAACCTAAAGAAAAGGTGTTGGGAAATGAAGAGCTTATGAGCCTACTGGTCAAAAGGTTCAATAAGCTGAATAAAAGGAACTTCAGAAGATGGTCATCCAAAGACAAAGACAAGCCAAGGTATGACAGATCTACTAATAAAGATATTATCTGCTTTGGCTGCAGGAAACCAGGACACATTTTCCCCAACTGTCCAGAAAATCAAGATAAAGACAGAAGGGACAAGAAGGAAAGAAAAGATAAAAGGAAGGATAAGGAGTCAAGGAAATACCATGACAAGCCTTCCTCCAGCAACAGCAAGCACACCAGAAAAGGATTTGTGGCTGAATCCTAGAGTGACTCTGATGAGTCTGATTCATCATCCAGCTCTAGTGATGATGAGGATGATGCAGAAGAAAAAGGATTCTGCATGATGGCCATCAGTGCATCTCAAAAGAACACTGATTCAGAGCCTGATGCTGACTACCTATCTGATCAGGAACTCACTGAGGATCAGGTAATAGACTCATTTGATTTTACCTCTGATGAATTTAAATCTGAGTTCAAATCTATGTGCATTGATTTGATTGAATCTCAAAAGTTGATTAAAACTCTCAGAGAACAATTAATTGAATGCAAATCCATTAACTCAGATAATCTTAGACTCTTAGAAGAGTTGAAGCAGTGTAGGGAGGAGATAGCTTCACTGAAAGGTGAGCTATCTAAGGCCAAACAATTTGAAGAAACCCTTAATGGGAGAAGTATCAAATTAATGGACATCACAAGTATAGTGAACTCAAGATTGAATGGTACACCTGGCTTGGGTGCTTCATCCAGCCAACCCTTAGTGCTGACAACTCCAATCAAATTTACCAGTGACAAAGGTAAAGGAGTCTTAATAGTGGCTAGGAAGAATGCTGACTTAACCCAGGAAACTGGACAAGAAGCGTCGAACGAAGCTCGACGGATGTCGACCAGAGCTCGACGTAATCGCAAGAGAACGTCGAACTCAGGTCGACGCCCTCTACCTTCTGAACAAAGCAAGCCTTCGCCGTCGAATGGAGCTCAACGCACTCACCAGAGTCCGTCGACCGAAGCTCGACGTGCGTCGAGCCAAGCTCAGAGCAAAAGTCAGCTCTCAGGGGTTAATTCAAAATTTAATTCCAGCTCCACATCTCATCACTTTAACCCTTATGCTGAATGGATAATACCTCTTAGGAGATATCATCTTGTAGGCTATAAGAGTCAACCTGAGATGTCTTTGATTTCAGAATTTAAAGGATATCAAGAAAGGCCCAAGGTAAACTGGGTCAAAAACAATTGATTTGTTGTATGTGCAGATAAAGACCTATCCAATTGAGAACCAGCAGTGGTACTTGGATAGTGGGTGCTCAAAGCACATGACTGGCAACAAGGAGAACCTTGTGTCCTTCAAAGCTAAACATGGACCCAAAGTAATCTTTGGAGATTCAAACTTTGGACAAACAAAAGGCTATGGCCAAGTCAAAATAGGGTCAATTACATTTAAGAAAGTGGCCTATGTGGAAGGACTAAAGCACAACTTAATCAGCATCAGCCAGCTATGTGATGTTGGTTATCAGGTTTGGTTTATCAACTCAGCATGTAATATTGCATTAAATAACATCATTGTTTTAATTGGTAATAGACAAGATAACATATATCTAGTTGATTTCAATTCATCTAAAGTAGATATTTGTTTATTTAACTCCCTTAGCAAACCTAATGAACTTTGGCATAAAAGACTAGGACATGTGAACCTTAGAACCATTGCTAAGTTATCCCAAGACAACCTTGTTAGAGGACTACCTTCTGGTCCCTACAAGAAGGAAGGACTTTGCAAGGCTTGTCAATTAGGCAAGCAAACTAAAAACAGTTTCAAGTCACTTAATAAGAGTGACTCACCTAGAATTTTGTACTTATTGCACATGGACCTTTTTGGACCAATTAATGTACAAAGCCTAGGAGGGAAATCTTATGCTTTAGTTGTTGTAGATGACTTCTCAAGATTCACTTGGGTGTTCTTTCTGAGGAAGAAGTCTGATAACTTCAAGATTTTGACAGATTTTCTCAAAGGCATACAGATTGAGTTCAATACTCACATTGCCCTGATCAGAAGTGATCATGGGACAGAGTTTGATTCTCTTCCTATGCTAGAGTTCTGCCAGAATGAAGGTATCAGGCACACTTTCTCAGCTCCAAGAACTCCTCAACAAAATGGGGTAGTTGAAAGGAAAAACAGAACCCTTATTGAATCTGCCACAACATTGTTGACAGATGCTCACCTTCCTCTAACCTTTTGGGCAGAGGCTGTGAACACCTCCAACTATGTTTTGAATACAAGCCTGATACATAAACTAAAGGGTAAGACTCCCTATGAGTTACTCAAAGGGAAGAAACCTAAAGTAAATTACTTCAAAATTTTTGTTGCATTTGCTTCATTCACAATAATGACAAGAAATACCTAGCTAAATTTGAAGCCAAAGCTGATGAAGGAGTGTTTCTGGGATACTCCATGACTAGCAAGGCTTATAGGGTTTTTAACAAGTGCTTAAATAAAATTGAAGAATCCATGCATGTTACATTTGATGAAACTAACATGTCTTATAAGGAGAAGGAGACTTCTACCATAAGCAATTTACAGGAACATTCAATTTCAGAAAATCTGAAGCAGCTTACCATCACAGACAAAGGGTCATTACCTTCACCAATTCAGCAAGACACTGAACTCAGTGACAATGAAGAGGAATTTCAGGTTTTGGAAAGTTCAAAAGGCCAACAAATTGAAGAACCAGTTGTTGTTCCACAAGAGGAAACAACAACACAGGTTGGTGCATCATCAACACCCCTTGTTGATCTTACAACAACAAGAGATCACCCAATCTCACAAGTAATTGGAGATATCTCAGTGGGTGTGCAAACAAGGAATCAAGTTAATCAAAATATTATGCACACCTGCTTTCTTTCTCAAATTGAGCCTCAAACCATACAAGATGCAGAGCAAGATCCAAACTGGATCATTGCAATGCAGGAAGAGTTGAATCAATTTGAAAGGAATAAAGTTTGGGAATTAGTACCAAGACCAAGGAACCAGCAAATTGTTGGAACCAAATGGGTATTCAGAAACAAGTTGGATGATCAAGGAATAATTGTGAGAAACAAGGCAAGACCTGTTGCACAAGGATATTGCCAAGAAGAAGGAATTGATTATGACCAAACCTTTGCACCAGTTGCAAAGTTGGAGGCCATAAGAATCTTCCTTGCATATGCAGCTCACAAGAGATTCAAGGTATATCAGATGGATGTCAAGAGTGCATTTCTCAATGGAGACATCAAGGAAGAAGTTTATGTAAAGCAACCTCCAGGTTTTATCTCTCCAACCTTTCCTGATCATGTTTTTAAACTGCATAAAGCTTTATATGGTCTCAAGCAAGCTCCTAGAGCATGGTATGAGACCTTAGCTTGTTTTTTGTTGGAAAATGATTTTAAAAGGGGTAGAGTAGACCAAACTCTTTTGTTAGAACCCATAGGTCCCATACCCTACTAGTACAAGTTTATGTAGACGATATCATATTTGGGTCTACAGATTCAAACTTATGCAAAAAGTTCTCACAACTTATGCACTCAAAGTTTGAAATGAGTAGCATGGGTGAGCTTGCTTTCTTTCTTGGATTGCAAGTTAAACAACATGTGGATGGCATTTTCATTTCTCAAACCAAGTATGCAAGAGAACTGGTTAAGAAATTTGGAATGTCTGAAGCATCCTCTATGAAAACACCTATGCCTACAAATGCTGTTTTAGATGCTGATGAATCTGGAAAACCAGTTGATCAGACAAGCTATAGAGCAATCATTGGCTCATTACTTTATCTAATAGCTACTAGACCAGATATAATGTTTGCTACATGCATCTGTGCTAGATTCCAAGTAAGCCCTAGAGAGTCCCACCTCACATTAGTTAAGAGGATTCTTAGGTATGTAAAAAGTTGTCCTAATCTAGGTCTCTGGTATCCACATGACTCAGGATTTGATCTAACTGGATTTTCAGATTCTGATTATGCTGGATGTAGAGTAGACAGGAAAAGCACCAGTGGAACTTGTCAATTCCTTGGTTATAGACTTGTCTCCTGGTTCTGTAAGAAACAAACATCTGTGTCCACATCAACTGCTGAAGCTGAATACATGGCTGCAGGCAGTTGTTGCTCACAGATTTTGTGGATTCAAAACCAGCTCCTAGACTATGTCTACAACTTAGAGATGTCTAAAATCTTTTGTGATAATACCAGTGCAATATCAATTGCTCAAAATCCAGTTCTCCATAGTAGGACCAAGCACATAGAGATCAGACATCACTTCTTAAGGGATAATGTAGAAAAGAAGAAAATTGCACTAGAATACATTTCCACTGAACTACAAAGAGGAGATATTTTCACCAAGCCCTTGGATGAAAAGAAGCACTTCTTCTTCCTCAATCAGTTGGGAATGCTAGATGGAGACAGCATAAAATAAAACTCCAAGATTTTGAAACCCATAATTAACAGGAATAGGAAAAATTTCATTTCAAAATTTCCCTGTCTGAGTGGTTTCTCTGAGCTCTGAACTAAGCTCGACGCTGCGTCGAACGGAGATCGACGGTCCGTCGCACTCCAAAGCATCGAACGTCGAACTCGACTTCTAGCGTCGAAATAAGTTCACAGCTCCCTGGCTTCTTGAGTTTCTCTCTCCCCGGTCGACGTCTTCGTTAAACGTCGACCTAAGCTCGACGTATAGCTTCAGCCAAAGCGTCGAACGTCGACCTAAGCTGGACGCTGTTGAGTCGTTTCAGTTCTCCTAGAGCCTTAGAGCGTCGAACTGAGCTCGACGTTCTTTCCTTTTCTGCGTCGAACCCTAAGTATAAAATCATTTTTTCATCGTCGTTCGCAGTTGCGCTTTCATATCTTTCTGCTCAAGCTTTCTCCCTCCAAATACTTTACTCTTGATCTTGGAAGGTATTCTTTTTGCAGGAAAATGGCAATCACAACAGGAGCTCTGGCGGCCATTAAGTTCGATTCTGGATTCGATATCGACTTCGACACTTTTGATGGATCTCCACAATACTTTCTGGATATACTGTACCTCTTCAAGGAGCAGTAACTGGTTAACTTTATGTCAACCAGGATCCCTCTCCCAGAGTCAGAAATCAAAGAGTGGAGTCTTACAGTAGTTATCTCAGATAACAATACATTGACTGGGAAAGTTTCAGGAAATGAGGTAGCCATCTAACCTCAAATCATTTCAGAAGTTTTCTACTTTGCTGCTGGAGATGATGGCATAGAACTATCTGTGGAAGAGTATGCCTTGATGCTGGACAGGATGGGGCATGCTGCTGGTAACCCCTCTAAACTCCTCAAAGTTAACCTAGCTATTGAATATAGGTTATTAGCAGACATTACAGGCAAAGTGATCTGTGCAAAGAGGACTGCACATGATGCAATTACTAGGCATCAGTTTTGCCTTATGGCTGCACTTATGGATAAGAAACATCCCAACTGGGGATTGATTGTGTTTGAAATGATTAAGAAAAATTGGATAAAAACTCTGTCCACTTTGGAAGAGTTCTTGGGTTGATTCTCAACCATTGCTGCCCCCAACTGCTTGTGTCCTCCAAGAAGCACATCAATGCTTCCAAGAGGCTCACATGTGCCCTAATTGGCAAGTGGGACAGAATAATTGTGAATCCCAGGGCAGCAGCAGCAATGAAGTCTTCTGCAGACACCAGGACTGTAGAGGTCACTCTCCCTCGGTCCACTGGTCCAGAAGCAGGGACTTTGCCATCTGACTCCCTCACCCTCCCATCCACTTTCATCCCCTCAACCACAGTCATTCCATCCACTCAACCTCTACCTTCCTCCATCTCTACCATTGCCTCCTCCCTTCCACCTCACACTACTTTCCTTCCCATACGCTTGGATTCCACCCCTCATGAGGATCTCTTTTCTTTTGACATGCATGAAGACTCCTTCATGGATGCCTCTACCTCCTATCCACATGAATTCCCCCATTCATCAACTTTTTCAGAACTGCTCTTTTCCTCCATCCATGAACCAGTTACACCTCCCTTGTCTGCACCACCCTCAACATCTTCCCCATTTACATTTTCTGCTACTCCCTCTACCTCTACTCAAGTCCCACTTGAGCAAGTAACTCTCCTGCCCTTGGCCAATCAGATTTTTGACCTTCTGTCCCCTAGGCTCTCCTCCCTCTTGGATGCCAAGCTGGCTCCTCTCCTCCTTTCCCTGAGAACTCTCTCTGCCTCTGTCTCCTCCCTCTCCTCTCATCTGGCATGCCCTTCTTCTGGGGGCCTAGAGTCAGCTGCCACTGATTCTAGGCAGGGGGAGATGTCAGCAGAAGAAGAGCTGCATCCTTCATCAGTTCAGCTTGTACACACTTGTTCAGAGACAGTCTCAGCAGCAGAAGTTCAGATAGCATCTGAGGCTCCTCCTCAAAATTCAGAACAGCTTCAAGAAGACCTGTCTAGGCTATTATCCCTTTTCAGAAGACCATGATCCCTGATGTAGCAGTGGTAGCAGTGGCTCCTGCTAGTGATGAAGTTGAAATAATAGTAGCTGCTGAAACATCAGGTGAAGTAATTGAGACACCTGATGCAGTTGAGACCCATGTCTCCCAAGGCCTTCAGGAACCAGCCTCTTCAGTCTCTATGGCTCCTGAGGCTATTCCCTCTCCTGCAGTGGTAGACTTCTCCTCCCCTCTCACAGCAGATCTTCCTCCAGTCACCTCCTCAACAGCTCCAGCCTCCATCACTTTCCTATCTCCAAAAGAAAGTACATAGATCCCTATGATGACTCTCAGAGTTCAGAAGATGAGTTTGCCACTGATTCTGATGACTCCTCTGCAACCATTGTAAGGAAGAGGAAAGCAAGATCAAAAGCTTTGAAAAGAGTTCCAATGGCTAGAGCCACAGACCATGGCATTCCCTACTATATCAAATACAATTGTGAAATCACAGAGCCATGGATGCAGTACTCCCAAAATCAGAGAAAAGCAATGAAACAGAAAAGAAAATTCAATGAAGGACCAACCAAACCTGTCCATCAGCCTCCACCTCCACCTCCTCCAGATGCAGGTGCAGGTGCTAGTCTATCTTCCAATCCAGCCCCTTCAGCTCTACATGGAAAGACATATCAAGCAAGAAGATATCAAGGAGACAGTCAGCAAAGGGGAGGTCAGCAAAGAGGAAACTATAGAGGCAGGCAGTCTAGAGGAAGATCAGGTTCTCAACCTTATCAAAGGGGAAGAGCCATTGATCCAACCTCTGGTCCCTATCCTTATAGACCTAGAGCTGACCTCACCCCAACTACCTCTCAAGAACTCTCCTCTAACAGATTTGAACCAGCAGTACCTTTTGAAGATCCCACCAAAACTCCTGCCTACTGGAAAGCTAGAATGACAGAAATGGCTGCTTTAAATGAGATTAATAAAGCTAGAGAAAAAGGTCTGGACACCTCTCATATCAGTACAATGTCAGACCAAAGAAAAGAGGAATTGGAGAAATATAATTCTAAGAAATTCTTTGATTCAGACAGATATATGCAACTCCATCCTGCAGCTGTACCACCCAGTGCAAGAGATCAAAAGCCTTTAGGTGCAGCTGATGATTACAGATCTAAAAAGGAAGCTTCAAATCCAAACAGAGAAATCATCTTCAAGAAGAGTGATCAAGATAAATCCCCAAAGGGAAAGTAAAGTAAGATGCTTTAATTCTTTCTATATGCTGGACTCGGGACATTTGAACATTTGCGCTGCTATATAATGTTATATATGCTGCTTTTTATTCTGACATGTCTGGTTGTATTGTAGTGTATTGTATCTGCTTTATCTTTCTTTGAATCCCTAAATTCATGTAAATAGTAATCCTAATCCAAATAGGGGGAGATTGTTGGAACACTCTATTACTATTTGGACCAGGATGACTATACTTCTATAGGGATTTTGTGTTGTGACCTCCTTGTTGTTATAAAGGTCACATAGGCTAGTTAAAGTAATCTTCAGCTCGACGCATAGTCGACTTCAGCTCGACGTAGAGTCGACCTCTGCTCGACGCAGAGTCGATCTCAGCTCGACGCAGAGTCGACCTCAGCTCGACGTGGAGTCGACCTCAGCTCGACGTGGAAGTCGACCTCAGCTCGACGTTCCGTCGAACCCAGTTCTGCTTACAGAAAACACTCTCTGGCCGATGTGTGTCGTGCTCAGATCGACGTTTTACTGTGAGCTCGACATTTTCCAGACTTCCGTTAGTTTTGAATAGGAATTCAAATTCCTTCTGTCAGACAATTAATGCTGAAAGATTTATTGGCCATTACAGCATATCTAGTGCATGGCTCAAGGAATTTTCTAAGGAATGTCTGTCTGATATTTCCTTTGAGGCATGGACATTTAAGGAAAGCAATTAATGCTGACTTCCAACGGCTATCAAAGAAAAGGAAGAAGAAGACTCAGTTATATTATTCATGCTTTCATTTTTCAGATATACAGAGAATATACAGAATACAGAGAATATACAGAATACAGAGAATAACAATACAGGACTTCAGCTGCTCTCTCTGTGATATTGTTCTGAAAGCTCACTCACAGGAATTCTGATTGCTTCAGACACAACCATCCAACCTTCTTGGATCATCTCTTGCTGGAGCAAATCAGATCTTTGAAGACATGTCACCCTTGTGCAGAGCTCTCCTTCCTGAACTTCTTCTTGATCTCAGGGGGAGCTTTGACAACAACTACAGATCCACTTTTGCTTCTCTCTGCTTGTTGATAGAGAAGACAACCTCATCCCTTTTTCTTTTTCTTTCTGTACAGGGTTTTAACTCCCTTCAAAAGTTACTTTTGGTTTTGCTGAAACCTGGTCAAAATCAGCTCCTTTGGTTTGTGAGAACCTGATCAAAAACTCTCTGGTGATCAAGACACCTGATCAACTCATCTTGAAGTGGATTCCTATCAAGGGTGATAGAAGAGTGGATGTACCCAGATTTGGGGAACCACTATAGCTCCTTGTGTCGTCTGGATTGCTTGTTTCTTTGTGTTTTGCTTTATGCTGTGAATTTCTTTTTACTCTGATTACTTGCTATAGCACCTTACACTAAGTAAAGTCAAACTTTCTCTGCACACAAGTTTTTATTTGCAAAATTATTTTAAATAACTCTATTCACCCCCCTCTAGAGTTAGGATTGATCTTATCCTGCACTTTCACTGTGTCATATTTAGTGTATCATATTTACTGTGCCATATTTAATTCCCTATATTTACTGTGACATATTTAATGCCCCATATTACCTGAGCTATATTTAATTCTCCATATTTATTGTGTCATATTTACTATGTCATATTTACTGTGTCATATTTACTTTGTCATTTTTTGTGCCATATTTACTGTGTCATATTTAATACCCCATATTTACTGTGCCATATTTAATTCCCCGTATTTACTATGTCATATTTAATGCTCTATATTTACTGTGTCATATTTAATGGCCCATATTTACTGTGTCATATTTACTATGCCATATTTATAGTGCTATATTTACTGTGTCATATTTAATGCCCCATATTTACTGTGCCATATTTAATACCCCATATTTACTGTGTCATATTTTATGCCCCATATTTACTGTGTCAAATTTACTGTGCCATATTTACTGTGTCATACTTATTGTGTCATATTTACTGTGCCATATTTACTGTACCATATTTACTATGCCATATTTAGTGCCCCATATTTACTGTGCCATATTTAATTCCCCGTATTTACTGTGCCATATTTAATTTCCCATATTTACTGTGCCAAATTTAATGTCCCATATTTAATGTGTCATATTTAATGTCGCATATTTACTGTCATATTTACTGTGCCAGATTTACTGTGTCATATTTACTGTGCCATATTTACTGTGTCATATTTAATGTCTCATATTTACTTTGAGATATTTACTATACCATATTTACTGTGCCATATTTACTATGGCATATTTACTGTGCTATATTTGTTGTGCCATATTTAGTGTGCCATATTTACTGTGTCATATTTACTATGCCATATTTACTGTGCCATATTTACTAAGTCATATTTACTGTGTGATATTTACTGTGTCATATTTACTGTGCCATATTTAATGCCCCATATTTATTATGCCATATTTACTGTGCCATTTCACTATGCAATATTTACTATGTCATATTTACTGTGTCATATTTACTGTGACATATTTAATGCCCCATATTTACTGTGCCATATTTACTGGGCCATATTTACTAAGCCATATTTACTGGGCCATATTTACTATATCATATTTACTGTGCCATATTTACTGTGCCATATTTACTGTATCATATTTACTGTTCCATATTTACCGTGCCATATTTAATGCATCATATTTACTGTGCCATATTTAATGTAGCATATTTACTGTGCTATATTTACTGTGATATATTTACTATGCCATATTTACTGTATCATATTTACTGTGCCATATTTAATGTGCCATATTTTCTAATCCAAATTTACTATACCATATTTAATGTGCAATTTTTAATGCCCCATATTTTCTGTGTCATTTTTACTATGTCTTATTTAATCCCTAATATTTACTATGCCATATTTAATGCCCGATATTTACTATGCCATATTTACTGTGCCATATTTACAGTGCCATATTTACTGTACCATATATACTGTGCCATATTTACTGTGCCATATTTACTATGTCATATTTACTGTACTATATTTACTGTATCATATTTACTGTGCTATATTTACTATGTCATATTTGATGCCCCATATTTACTGTGTCATATTTAATGCCCCATATTTACTATGTCATATTTACATCGCCATATTTACTGTGCTATATTTATTGTGCCATATTTATTATGCCATATTTACCGTATCATATTTACTGTGCCATATTTATTATGTCATATTTAATGCCTCATATTTACTGTGACATATTTAATGCCCCATATTACTTATGCCATATTTAATTCCCCATATTTATTATGCTATATTTACTGTGCCATATTTACTGTGCCATATTTACTGTGTCATATTTAATGCCCCATATTTACTTTGCCATATTTAATGCACCGTATTAACTATTGCATATTTAATGCCCCATATTTACTGTGTCATATTTAATGGCCCATATTTACTGTGCCATATTTACTGTGCCCTATTTATTGTGCCATATTTACAGTGCCATATTTACTGTGTCATATTTAATGCCCCATATTTACTGTGTCATATTTAATGCAACATATTTATTTTGTCATATTTTATGCCCCATATTTACTGTGTCATATTTACAGTGGAATATTTACTGTGTCGTACTTACTGTGTCATATTTACTGTATCATATTTACTGTGTCATATTTACTGTATCATATTTACTGTGTCATATTTAATGCCCCTTATTTACTGTGCTATATTTAATGCCCTGTATTTACTGTGCTATATTTAATTCCCCGTATTTACTGTGTAACGCCCCAAAATGTTGTAGGAGCGACGGGGATCGCATTTGGCCAAGATAGTTTTTGTGGAGCAGGTGACACGGGTCCCGACACGGCCGTGTCGGAGGCCGTGTCGGCCGTGGCGAGCTCGGTCGCCGAGATGGCCGTGTGGTCGACCATGTTAAGGTCAACAATAGTCGGGTATGGAACACGGCCAGGCAGACGGCCAAGCACACGGCCGTGTCCCAGGTCGTGTAGCATCGGGTTGTTTCGAAACTTTTCTGAGGTATTACACACGGGGCATGACACGGGCCCGGACACGGCTGTGTCCCAGGTGACACGGGCGTGTCAGGGGCCGTATTAGAGGCCGTGTACTTCTCTGACTGAAAATGTTGAAAACGGGTGCCGTGACACGGGTCACGACACGGCCGTGTGGAGCGAGACACGGCCGTGTCGAAGGCCTTATCAGGAGCCGTGTGCTGGTTTTCGAATCGATCGAGACGGCGAATGGGTAATACGGCCGTGTTGCAACCCGTGTTCGGCCCAGATTTTCTAATTTAGGTTCCGATCATGGCCGTTCGTTCTTTTCCTTGAAAGATCCAACGGTGGGGGGCCTCCCTGGGCGGTTTAAGGCCGGGAATAGGGTTTGAAACCCTCATTTTCCTTTGGGGCTTTATCTCTCTTGATTCTAGAGAGAAGGGAGAGCAAGGAGGAGGAAGAAGGCCAAGTTCTGGCCGCTGGCGAAGCTTCGGAGGTCCGTTTCGCGAGTGGAGTTCAGATCCGCGAAGGTGGGAGCGTTGCGGTGGTGTTCAACCGAGCAAATCTTCTCCATGGCTAGGAAGAGGGGACGGAAGGTAACGACACTTCTCCTCTCGGTTTTTAGGATTTAGGATGCATGAATAGCATCCCCTTCCTTTCGTGTTTTGAGCACCGGATCTCTCAAATGAGAGGGATTCGTGTAGCCTTGGTTCAAAAGGAACCTCCGGGTTGATCGTGTTCATCCCGGTATGCTTGCATTAGAGATCCGCTCCGTTAGCGGATTAGGCATTGTGGGTGAAGCCGTGGTCGCGACCGATAGTCCGACCCGGTGATGTTGCATAGCGAGCTTCGGTAGAAAATCCGTTGCGGCAATACGTCGTTGTGTGTATGCGTTTTCCCCCTTATATTTGGGTGAGTACTCGTAGTCGGAACCGGACGAGGTTAGCTCCGCTTTGTGCGGTAGATGGTTTCCTTGGAGCACGGGAAAGATACGGTACGAGTGGCAATTGGGGTGGGGAAACCTTTGTTTGTGCTGTGCTAAGGCGCGGCTATGTCTCCGTGGTCGGCTGGCTATCCCGTGACGCGCAAGTCATGTGGGGAAAGTGTCCCGGCGAGACTAGCCCTTGCGTGAGACTGATGAGAACGCCGAGCGGAGGGCAAGCCCGGGAAATGTGGCCATGAGCGAGTGGGGTCCAGCAAGGCTTCTTAGAATCGGTCAGTGTGAGACGGAACCCTGACGTGCGAAGTCAGAATATGCGGGCAAGCCCAGGGTTTAAGACCCATGTGCGGGTGGGGCCATTGCAAGGTTCCGTGTGACGGCCTGTGTGCCGTTGGGGACATGGTGTTTCCCTTTTGTTTGCGGCTTTAAGCCAATGGGGAAACGGAAGTACCCAATGTTTGATGTTGTGCTAGATGCATACGAACTAGGGTGCCTTGGGTGAAACCCGGGCTGCATTCATGCTGCATAGTAGGCCCCTTTCACTTTGTACAAAACATAGAGAACATGCATGTTGTATGAGACATCCAAGCCTGTTTTACCGCTTTATTATATATACTCTTTTGGTATACGAAGTGCTAACTTGCAGGTGGAGTGGTACCCCGGGGTCCGTTAGGGACGGCCAGGAGGAGATGTGTTTGTTACACAGTAGAGGTCAGCCTTTGCTGACCCACGTTACTTCAAATCCTTACAGGGCAAGGATCGCATGTAGGAGCTAGCGCGCCGGGCGAAAAGCCCTAAGCCTCGTGAAGTGTTGCTGTGCTTGGCTAGTTCCATTTCCTTATTTTGCTGATGTTGTTTGATCATGTCCGGCTTGCATGCCGAGGTAGCCTAGGAGTGCTTGGCACATTTATATTTTGTTTGGACTATTATTGTGTAAGGCCATAAGGCCATTTGATACTCTATCGTTAGTGGATAACTTCTGTCGGTTGTTCTGTTTCCGCTGTGTATGTCTGGAGTTTTGAGTTTGGGTAGTTTTCATATCATCTTTTAATACTAAAGCTGTGTCGTCCGTATGTTGTGGGGCCCCGGCCGGACCCATATTATATGGTCTTTATAGGGGAGGTGTTACATACTGTGTTATATTTAATGCTCCATATTTACTGTGCCATATTTAATGCCCCATATATACTGTCATATTTATTGTGCCAGATTTACTGTGTCATATTTTTTGTGTCATATTTACTGTGTCATAATTAATGCCCTATATGTACAACCCCATATCCGTCGAGTGGGTCCGCGGAAACCAGACCGGCCGGTACAGACCGCCTCACGGCTAGGAAGGGTTCTCTGCCGAGCTCGAGCTCAGCAAATCATCGTACCGAGCTCGGGGATCGTCGGGCCGAGCTCAGGGTTTTTGGAGCTGAGTCCAGTCGCTTACTCGTCAGGGGGCAAGGGCCGATCCCGCACTCGCCGAAGCAGAGGTACTCGGCAGTCGAGCCCGTACTCGCCGAAGCGGAGTTGCTCGCCAGGCAAGCTCGCACTCGCCATAAGCCGGGCAGAATCGACGAGTGTCAGCCCTATCGAGCTCTCACTGCCTTGGCCGAGTAGGGGATCCAGTGGCCATCCCCGCCCCCAGTGGTCTGCCCCTAGCCTCTCATAACAGCGGAGTTTGGCTGTTGGAAGGCCAGCCCAAGGGGGGTTTCAGTAATTTCAGACCAGCAGAGATAGGCTATTTGCAGGCCGTTTTTTGTTTTCTATAAATAGGACCCAAGGGGTACCTCAGAGGGGGATGCTTACTGATTCTCAGGTCTCTTAGCGCTTTCGGAGGTACCTTAGCCCGGTACTTGGCTAAGGAGGGGAAGCGCTCTAAGATCTTCTGGGTGTGTGGTGGGACCTCCACGCCGGGCCCTTGGTCTAGTCCTTTGTTCTTCACTTCCTTGTCATTTTCTTGCAGGAGTAGAGTAGGTGCGCGACCACCCCTTCCCCCAAGGGTCGAACTCCACAGAGACCGATTTCTCAGTTTCAACATTTTGGTGCGGTGAGCGTGGAGTGTGGCCAGCAGAGAAAATCTCCTGCAGGTTCGATGACCGGAGAAGAAGGACAAGGATCAGGCAGGGGCAACTCGCCACCCCCTCCCCCGCCCCCAGCGCCGGGTGTGCCAGCAGAGCTCAGCGAGGAGATCCTCGGGCTCGTCAGGACAGCACTCGGCATGCTGGCCGAGAGCGCGACACTGGCAGTCCCGGTGGTCGCCGCTCCCGCGCTCGGCGACGATGCGCCGCTCAGGCGACCAGGGAAGGAGCCCGCCGAGAGGGGCGAGCGCGAGTTCTAGGGGCGAGTCTTGTTCCCCGGTTTGGCTGCCGAGTACCACTTTGGCGAGACAGTAGGGAGGGAGTTCCCACCTCGCCCGGCTGAGGGGGGGAGCCCCTTCAGCGAGTTCGTCTCTTCAGCCCCAGTTCTAGAAGGGTTCCGTGAGCCGGAGATGTCCTATTACTCCGGGAGAGGGGACCCGGTCCACCACATCCAGTGGTTTGAGGACATGGTCTCTATCCGACAGATGTCGGATGGCTTTAAGTGCAGACTCTTCACCATCACCCTCAGGGAGAAGGCAAGAGAGTGGTTTCATCAACTCCCGACCGGGTCCGTCTACTGCTTCGAGGACCTGCGACGGGGGTTCATGTTAAGATTCACCACTTCCAAGAAGAGGAAGAAGGAGGCGGAGTCCTTATTCCGCTTCAAGCAGAGGGCGGGGGAAACTCTGGGAAGCTATCTAGACAGGTTCCAAGAGGAACTGTCCCAAGTACAGGAGATGCAAGGACACACCATGATGGTAGCCTTCACCCTGGGTCTCCAGTCCGGGTTCTTCGCGATGGAACTGAAGAGATCACCTCCACTATCTTTTGAGGCACTCCTGGAGAGGGCGGCTAGGGAGGCTGATATGGAGGCATCGCACCCGGAATTTGTGCGAGGTTGGCCAAGTGGGCCGTGGAGGAGGAGAGGCCAAGGGGTGGTTGAGCTCAGGAGGAGAAAAGGGCTGAGCCCCGGCAGAGGGAGCAACCGCAGCAGCAGCCTCAACCAAGATGGGGACGTCCGGAGCTGACCCACCGTTTGGGATGGAGACCGGAGTGGCAGGACTAGGCACCACGAAGGGGTTATCAGGGAGGAGATAACCGCTAGGGGGGCCGAGGGCAGTTTAACCCCCAGGGGGGTAGGCAGGGTCAGAGACCCCCTCTCCCCGACTAGGAGGAGGCAATGGCAATTTCCATGAGAGAGAGGAGGAGAGGGCAGTTGAGGAGAAGGAGGGAGGTCAGGGTGGACTTGCCCTATTGTGATTTCCATCAAGAGGAAGGGCACCTCACGTCCACGTGCCCGGAGTTCCTAGAGATGAGAGGAAACAGGGAGCAACAACAGCGAAACCATCAGGAAGTGCGGATAGAGGATATCCGGCCTCGGGTGGAGGAGGATCTGTGTGAGGACCGGGTTGATGTAGGCACCCGAGGAAGGATTGGAGCGATCCACGGTGGGGCTTGGATCGAGGCTTCCCGTAAGTCAAGCCTCCACACCATATACCGTAGGAGCGTTGGCTCCACGTCCCAGTCCCTGCCTCCGGATGAGAAAATCATCTTCTCTAGGGAGGATATGCTAGGTCACGAGGACCCCTTTTGCGATGCGCTGGACATCCAGACAGCCATCGAGGATTTTACCGTCTCCCGAATCCTCGTCGACAACGGGAGCTCAGTCAATGTCATCTTCAAGAGGGCGTTCGACGCAATGAAAGTAGAGGCCAGAAGGGTGTTGGCCTCGGACGGGCCCCTGTTCGGCTTCTCAGGAGAAAGGAAAGAAGTCGAGGGAGGAGTGGGACTCCACGTCACTCTGGAGGGGCAGTCCCGTAACTGCAAGTTCGTCATCGTATACGCCCCCAGCAGTTACAGCGCCATCTTCGGAAGACCCCTCATCAGCGCCTTTCGCTGCGTCCCCTCGTACTTCCACCAGTGCCTAAAGTTCAACGTCGAGGGGGTCCAGATCCGGGTCCGAGGAGACCCTAAGGAGGCAAGGTAGTGATACGTCTCGGTAGTGAACTCCATCTCTTGGTTGGAGGGGGCCGAGGAGATGGGGCGGAGGTTGGAGGAGGTAGAGCAGGATGCTGGCGGGGAAGAGATGAAGGTGGAGGAGTGCCGCACCCAGGTGGGGGTCACAGAAGAGGCCCGAGAGCCGGCAGAGGCAATGGCCGTGGAGGAAGCTGAGGAAGAGATCCTCGCCCTCGGAGGGGGAGGTACTGAGGAATGGGGGAGCCGTCTCGTCTGGAGGCAGCAGAGGGGGTGGTGGAGATGGAGGTTCTCATTACCGGAGGCAGGGTGGAGAAGGCCCGCATTAGTGGATGACTGACCCCAGAGGCTCAAGGCAGGATGCTGGAGTGCATCCAGAAGAATGTGGGCATCTTCGCCTGGAATGCCGTAGAGATGCCAGGGATCGACCCCAACGTGGCCTGCCACCGCCTCAACCTGGACCCGGAGGTTCGCCCCATCCAGTAGAATAAGAGTTCCATCGCGGACAAGCTCGTCGAGCCCATCAGGGAGGAAGTCGCCAAGCTCCTCAAGGCTGGCTTTGTATCCGAAATCCAATACCCTGGCTGGGTCTCCAACGTTGTAATGGTTAAAAAAGGAGACGGTTAGTGGAGGATGTGTATTGACGGTCGGTGGAAGATTGTTATCCCTTGCCTCAGACGACGTGCTGGTTAACTCAGCCGTCGGTTTCCCTGTAATGAGTTTTCTGGATGCTTTTTCAAGTTATCACCAAATTAGAATGCACCCCCCAGATGTCAAAGACGTCTCGTTCATTACAGGAGATGGATGTTATTGCTATAAAATGATGCCCTTCGGGCTAAAAAATGCGGGGGCTATCTACCAGAAAATGATGGACAGGGTCTTCCGAGAGCAGAAGGGAAGAAATCTGGAGGTGTACGTGGACGACCTCATGATCAAAAGTATGGACGTCGATTCGCACCTCCGGGACTTAGAGGAGACTTTCGCTACTCTCCGCAAATACAAGATGAGGTTGAACCCCCTGAAGTGCACCTTCGGGCCAAGCAAGGGGAAGTTCTTGGGGCATCTCCTCACCCCGGCCGGTGTGGAGCCTAATCCGGATAAGTTAAGGGCAATCATGGAACTAAGGTCTCCGCGAAATGCTAAGGAGGTGCAGCGGTTGACAGGGAAGTTGGCAGGGTTGAGCAGGTTCCTCTCCCGTGCTGGGGAGAGGTGCTCCTCGTTTTTCAAAACCTTGAGAGAGGGTCGGAAGTTTGAATGGACCTCGGAGTGCGAGGAGGCGTTCCAGGCCTTAAAGAAACAGCTAACTCAGGCTCCCCTGCTCCAAGGGCCCAAACGGGGGAGGACTTATTTTTGTATCTGGGGGTCGGGGCGGAGGCCTTGAGCTCGGTTTTAGTTCGGGAAGAGGGGAAGAAGCAACTCACCATTTATTATGTGAGTCGGGTACTGAGGAAGGCCGAGCTTCGGTATCCCATCTTGGAAAAGCTGGCCTTCGCCCTGATCATCTCGGCCCGGAGGCTCCGACCTTATTTTCAGGCACACTCGAACTGAGTGGTGACTGACCACCCCCTCCGCAGCATCCTCGAGGGGGTGGAGCATTCAGGCAGGTTGGCCAAATGGTCGGTAGAACTGAGCGAGTTCGACATCTCCTTCGTTCCCCACCTCTCGATCAAGGCCCAGGCTATGGCTGATTTCTTAGCAGACTATGTGGTCGAGGTGGCGGAAGAGCAACTCACTCGTCCGGTCCCTTGGAAAGTCATGGTGGATGGTGCCTCGGGGAGACATTCTTTAGGGGTTGGAGTCATCTTGGAAAGTCCCCAGGGGACTAGAATCGAACAAACCGTGGTAGTGCATTTCCCTATCACCAATAATCAGCCCGAATACGAAGTTGTAATCGCAGGTCTGTGCCTAGCAAGGGAGTTAGGGGTGCATGACATGGAGGTCCTCACTGACTCCATGGTGGTGGCTTCCCAGGTCAATGGGGAGTTTGAGGCAAGGGAGCCCACCTTGCAACTCTATCTTACAAAGGCGAAGAGAATTATAGGGACCTTCCAGACCTTCTCCATCAAGCACGTGCCTCGAGAGGAAAATGAGCAGGCAGACAAGTTAGTAAAGCACGGCCCCAGGGTGGGGGCACCATCACCGATCTCTTCCGACCCTCCATCGAGGAAGGAGAACTAATGGAGGTGGAGCAGCATCCCTCATGGATGGACCCCTTCGTCACCTTTCTGTCCACAGGAGCGTACCCGGAGGGGATGGACCATAGAGGGCTCAAACACAAGGCAGCATACTACCTCCTGCGCGAGGGGGAGTTGTACCGCAAGACCCTCTCAGGGATGCTGGCTCATTGCATGGCCGAAAGGGAGGTGCATAAGATTTTGGAGGAGGTCCATTCCGACGAGTGTGGAAGTCATTCGGGGAGCCGGACCTTGGAAGGGAGGATCATCAGGTAAGGGTACTTCTGGCCCACCCTCGGTCAGGATACAGCCGAATTCGAGAAAAAAATGCCATAAGTGCCAGCTCTACGCCCCGCTCCAGTTACAGCCGGCTCAGAGACTAAGAAGCATCATGGCCCCATGGCCCTTCGTCATATGGGGTTTGGACCTCGTAGGGCCTTTTCCTCAGGCCAGCGGGCAGAGAAGGTTCCTGCTGGTCATGATCGATTATTTTTCTAAGTGGTTGGAGGTG
The DNA here is from genome assembly GCA_039513925.1 of Platanthera zijinensis. Taxonomy (NCBI): domain Eukaryota; kingdom Viridiplantae; phylum Streptophyta; class Magnoliopsida; order Asparagales; family Orchidaceae; genus Platanthera; species Platanthera zijinensis. The sequence continues at coordinate 175,541,026 of CM077094.1, read as the reverse complement.
AAGGCTCTAGCCAAGGTGACCTCCCAGGTGATCAAGAATTTTATCTGGGGAGAGATCATCTGCAGGTATGGGCTACCACAGGCTATCGTCACGGACAACGGGTCTCAGTTCGCCAGCACGGAATTCATTCGCTTCTGCGAACAACTGGGAATTGGCCTTCGGTTCGCCTCTGTCCACCACCCCAGGAGCAACGGGCAGGTGGAGGCGGCCAACAAAATAATCGTGAATCTCTTGAAAAAGAAAGTAGAAAATCTGAGGGGGGGCTGGGTGGAGCAACTTCCTTCAATACTTTGGGCCCTGAGGACCACTCCCAATACGGCCACGGGAGAGACGCCTTTTAAACTTTCTCATGACTGCAAAGCCGTTCTGCTTGTCGAGTTCGAGGTCCAGACACCCCGGGTCGCCGAGGCGGAGGCTGGAAGGGAATAGTGGAGATCATAAAATGAGGAGGAGCTTCGACTCTCCCTTGATATGGTGGAGGAGCTACGTGACTTGTCCACCGTTAGGCAGGAAGAGGCCAAGCGGAGGATGGTCAAGTACTTCGACAAGCACGTTCGTGTCAAGAAATTAATTCGCGGAAGGAGACCTCATCCTGAAGAAAGTGGACGCGGCAGGGAGGTCGGCCGCTGTGGGAAAACTCCATCCCAATTGGGAAGGCCCCTACATTGTACAGGAGGTCTTAAAATCAGGGGGGTATCGTATCCAGGATGTGAAAGGGGATACCCTCAACCACACTTGGAGTGGCGATGATCTGAAATATTTTTACCCTTGAAAATATTGTAGGTACTCTTATCCCATGAGTAGAAATGAATCTCACTATCATATCTTGTGCTTTTGCAAAACTATGATGGCAGGAGGGCTCGCGATTCAAAGACCGAGAGGCAAATGTTTCTAAGTCTTCTCGCTCTGGGGGTTAGGTCTCGTCACTCCCCTGCCAGGCTTCCACTTAGGTTGTACGGCTGAGTTTCGATGGACATCGCTATGACCCTGGGGCTGAGCCTGGAGGAAGTTCAACACCCGCCCTCAGGCTCTCACCTAGCTGACTGGCCCGGTGGTAGCACCCGGAATAGGCAAATGTTTCTAAGTCTTCTCGCTCTGGGGTTAGGTCTCGTCACTCCCCTGCCAAGCTTCCACCTAGTTGGCACGACTGAGTTTCGATGGACATCGCTATGACCCTGGGGCTGAGCCCGGAGGATGTTCAACACCCGCCCTCAGGCTCTCACCTAGCTGACTGGCCCGGTGGTAGCACTCGGGAAAGGCTAATGTTTCTAAGTCTTCTCGCTCTGGGGTTAGGTCTCGTCACTCCCCTGCCAGGCTTCCACCTAGTTGGCACGGCTGAGTTTCGATGGACAACGCTATGACCCTGGGGCTAAGCCCAGAGGATGTTCAACACCCGCCCTCAGGATCTCATCTAGCTGACTGGCCCGGTGATAGCACCCGGGATAGGCAAATGTGTTGGAACACCCTATTACTAATTTGGGCAAGGATCACTATGTTTGTCTTAGGAAACCAGTTTGACCTAGATGTATAGTTAAAAAGGTCAACATTAGAATGTGTTTAGGGCTTAGAATTTAGGTTTGAAGCTGCCCCCAGGACCATTCAAGGAATCAGACTTAAAGCTGAGGCAAAGACAATTATCGTCGAGCTTAGGTCGACGAAACGTCGAACTTCGTTCGACGCTCTCTGAGCTCAACTATGCTAAATCGTCGAGCTCCGGTCGACGATCTTCGAGCTCAGATCGACGATCTGTCTTCGGCTTGTCCTTCAGGTCGCTGAGCTCCGGTCGACGATCTTCGAGCTCAGGTCGACGTTTTCTGTCTGATCTTCATTCCAATCTCTGAGCTCAGGTCGACGATCGTAGAGCTCAGATCGACGTTTTCTTTGAGAGATCGACGATTTTAAGGATTCAAATCAAGTCAGACTTTGGAATGTTTTTCAAATTATCTCAGCATTTATTTCAAGAGATCTGCCAGCCGTTTTCTTTTATTGTGGAGCAAGTTTCAAGAAATTCTTTTTGAGAATGTTTATTGGACTTTCCTCTAGAAGACAAGACTTTTATGGAGGACATTTAATGTCTGCTAACAGCTATCTTGGAGTATAGATTCACAAGATAGAGAGATCAATTCAAAAATTAAAGTGATCAATTCTGAAGAATCAGTTGAACATTTTGGCATACTGAAAAAGTGATCATAGCTTCATCACAAGGACTCCAGACAATTCAATTTTCTCAGTCTCTGCTGAAACCATCTTCTACCGGAGATCTGAAGCTTCTGAAGACCTATCACCCTGAAGCAAAGCTTCCAGTCCTGAACTAGTCTATATCTCAGGGGGAGCTTTGACAACACAATCAATCCACTTGTGCTTCTCTCTTTGTTTGAGACAGAGAAGACAACTTCACTCTTTTCCTTTTTCTTTCCTGCTGTAAAAGGGTTATCAAAACTCCCTTCAAAAGTCTTGATTCTGGTTCTGAGAACCTTGTCAAAACTCAGTGGTGGCAAGACACCTGATCAAAAAATCTAGTGTGGTTTTTGAGCACCTTATCAAAAGCTCATTGGTGCCCAGGAACACCTGATCAACCCTTCCTGCAGTGGATTCCTACCAAGGGTGGTAGAAGAGTGGATGTACCCAGGTTTTTGGGGAACCACTATAGCTCCTTGTGTCTTCTGGTTGCTTGAGTATTTTCTTTTCTGTGTGCTGTGATTTTCTGTTTGCTGTCTTAGTTTTAAATTATATAGCAAGGCACCTTACACTTATACATAAATTAAATCTTAATTGTTTTGCTTGTTTAAATTGTAAAGTTATTTTAAAAATACTCTATTCACCCCCCCTCTTTAGTTAAGATAGATCTTACCCTCACTTTCAATTGGTGTCAGAGGCAGGTTGGTTGTTCATACAGGCTAACACCTGAACCAAAAGATCCTTGATAAGATCAATCTTTTAAGAGGGTTATTTTCATTATATTTAATTTTATATAAAGACATGGCACAGAACAAAGATTATGCAAGCACCAGGCCTCCAGTGTGCAATCTATCCAAGTTTGCACTTTGGAAAGCAAGGATTAGACTTTACATGAACTCTATTGATGAAGACATATTTAATTCTGTTTTGACAGTGTGCCCAAGTCCACCAGTAAGCTCAAGTACAAATGTTGTTCCACCTCCTTCAGGAACAGATGCTGAAATAAAGAAGTGGAAGACTGCAGATGCCAAGTCCATGAACATCTTAGCTCAGACAATGTCTGATGAGATATTTCAGAAGGTAGCTGAATACAACTCAGCCAAAGAAATTTGGGACAAGCTCTCTGAAATTGTCTCAGGATCTGCTGATGAAAGGAAAGACAGGAGATCCCATCTTATAAGTCAATATGAGAATTTCAAAAAGAGAGAAGCTGAATCAGTGGCTGACATGTACAATAGACTAAGTCTGATTGTCATGAGTTAAAGACTCTGGATAAAGAAGTCTCATTGACTGAGCTGAATAACAAAATCCTAATGTGCTTCCCCAGCACTTGGGATTCAAGAATCTGGCCAATCAAAGATGCCAGAAGTCTAAATGAGATTACTACTGAAGCTCTCCTGGGCAAGCTCAAATCTTATGAGTTGCTTATTAAAAATAGAGAAGAAGAACAGAAGGCTGCATCACCAGCCACAAGGAAAGAGAAGACCATAGCCTTCAAAGCTACAGAAGAGGAGCCTGAAGATAAAGCTACAGGAAATGATGAGCTCCTAAGTCTACTGGCCAAAAGATTCTACAAGATGGCCAGAAAAGACTTCAGAAAAAGATCATACAAGGGACATGATAAGCCAAGGTATGATAAATCAAATAACAATAAAGAAATTATATGTTTTGGTTACAGGAAACCAGGCCATATTGTGCCTGACTGTCCAGAAAACAAGAACAAGGACAAGAAAGATAGAAGAGAAAAAAGAAAGGAGAAAGACGTCAGAAAGAACAGCTCAGACAAACCCTCCTCCAGCAAGAACAAACATACAAGGAAGGGATTTGTTGCTGAGACATGGAGTGAAACTGAAGAGGACTCTGAAGCCATATCCAGCTCCAATGATGATGAGGATGATGCTGATGAAAAGGAATTTTGCATGATGGCTATCAATGCCTCTCAAACAGATTCAGAAGCAGAAGAGTCAAAATCAGATTCAGAAGCTCAACTAGAAGAAGATCAGGTAATCAATTCATTTGATTTTAGTTCTGAGGACTTTAAACATGAGTTTAAAGTACTATGCCTAGATCTGTTGGAGTCTGAGAAGGAAATTACTACCCTCAGAAAACAACTGTCTGAGTATAGCACTTTAAAATCAGAGAACCTCAAACTCTTTGAAGAGTTAGAATGCTATAGAGAGGAGATAGCTTCACTGAAAAGTGAACTATCCAAGGCCAAGCAATTTGAAGAATCCCTTAATGAGAGAAGTATCAAATTAATGGACATCACAAGCACAGTGAACTCAAGATTAAATAGTACACTGGGCTTGGGTGCTTCATCAAGCCAACCCATAGTATTAACAACCCCAATCAAATTTATTTCTGATAAAGGGAAGGGTGTTGTAGAGGTAGCTAGGAAGAATTCAGATCTACCTAAGAAAAGCAAAGTTCAACAGAAAACGTCGAGCAGAGGTCGACGATCGTCGAATAGAGATCGACGATCTCAGGCTGAAACGTCGAACTCTGCTCAACGATTCCTGAACTCTGAACTCCCTCACAGTCGATCTTCGAACGGAGCTCGACGATTTTACCCAAGATCGTCGAACTCAGCTCGACGATCGTCGAACGGAGTTCAGAGCTTTGAACCTTCTTTCAGAGGCAAATCTCAATTCAATCCTAGAAGTGCTTTATCCCAATGCTTTAATCCTTATACTGAATGGATAATACCTCCTAGGAGATACCATCCTGAAGGTTATAAGAGTCAACCTGGGATGTCTTTTATTTCTGAATTTAAGGGATATCAACCTAGGCCCAAGGTAAACTGGGTCAAAACATATAAGCTGTTTATGTGCAGGTGAAGACCTATCCAACATCAAACCAGCTATGGTATCCTGATAGTTGGTGCTCAAAGCACATGACAGGGAATAAGGACAACTTCACATCCTTTAAAGCCAAGCTTGGACCCAAAGTAATTTTTGGTGATTCAAACTTTGGAACTACAAAAGGATATGGTGCAGTCCAAATTGGGACAATCACCTTCAAGAAAGTAGCCTATGTTGAAGGACTCAAGCACAACCTGATAAGCATTAGTCAGCTGTGTGATGAAGGATATCAAGTGACTTTCAATAAAGAAATATGCAAGATCAAATCAGAAGACAACACAACTGTGTTGACAGGTAACAGGAAAGGTAATATTTACTTAGTAGACTTTCATTCATCTAAGGTAGATATTTGCCTGTTTAATTCTATATCTAGACCTAATATTCTATGGCATAAGAGACTAGGACATGTTAACCTTAGAACCATTGCTAGGTTATCCAAGGACAACCTTGTCAGAGGACTGCCTTCTGGCCCATACAAGAAGGAAGGACTCTGCAAGACTTGTCAATTAGGCAAGCAAACTAAAAATAGCTTTAAATCAATTAACAAGAGTGATTCACCTAGGATTTTGTATCTGTTACACATGGATCTTTTTGGACCCTTTACAGTACAAAGCTTAGGAGAGAAATCCTATACTTTAGTGATTGTAGATGACTTCTCAAGATTCATATGGGTATTCTTTCTGAGGAAGAAGTCTGATAACTTTAAGTGTTTGACAGAGTTTCTCAAATGCATTCAGATTGAGTTCAACACTCACATTGCCCTGATCAGAAGTGATCATGGGACAGAGTTTGATTCTCTTCTCATGCAAGAGTTCTGTCAAAGTGAAGGGATCAGGCATACTTTCTCAGCTCCTAGAACTCCTCAACAAAATGGGGTAGCTGAAAAGAAAAATAGAACCCTTATTGAATCTGCAACTACATTATTGACAGATGCTCACCTACCTCTATCCTTTTGGGCTGACGCAGTGAACACCTCCAATTATGTGTTGAATAGAAGTCTAATACATAAACTGAAGGGCAAGACTCCCTATGAATTGCTCAAAGGGAAGAAACCTAAAGTAGACTATTTTAAAGTTTTTGGTTGCACTTGTTACATTCATAATTATGACAAGAAATATTTAGCAAAATTTCAAGCAAAAGGTGATGAAGGAGTGTTTCTGGGATACTCCATGATCAGTAAAGATTATAGGGTTTATAATAAAACTACTCTAAAAATAGAAGAATCTGTCCATATTTCCTTTGATGAAACTAAAATGTCTTTCAAGGAGAAGAATACTTCTACCATAGAACATTTGCAGGTGCATTCTCTAGCTGAAGACTTGGACAGATTACAAGTTACTCAAAAGGATGAAAGTAGTGAAGATGAAGAAGCTGCTCTACATCTGGAAGAAAATCTTCTTGAAGAGCCAGTTGTTATCCCACAAAAGGAAACAACAACACAGGTTGGTGAACAATCAACACCCCCTATTGATCTAGTAACAACAAGAGATCATCCAATCTCCCAAGTGATTGGAGACATCTCAGCTGGTGTGCAAACCAGAAATCAGGTCAATCAAAACCTGATGCACACTTGCTTTCTCTCTCAAATTGAACCTCAAACCATTCAAGATGCAGAGCAAGATCCACATTGGATCATTGCAATGCAAGAGGAGTTGCATCAATTTGAAAGAAACAAAGTTTGGGAACTAGTGCCTAAGCCAAAGGATCATTCCATTGTTGGAACAAAATGGGTGTTCAGAAATAAGCTGGATGATCAAGGAATTATTGTAAGGAACAAGGCAAGGCTAGTTGCTCAAGGATATTCTCAAGAAAAGGGGATAGACTATTTACTGTGTCATATTTGCTGTGCCATATTTAATGCCCCATATTTACTGTGCCATATTTAATGTCCAATATTTACTATGACATATTTACTATGCCATATTTACTATGCTATATTTACTGTGCCATATTTAATGCCCAAATTTACTGTGTCATATTTAATTTCTCATATTTACTGTGCTATATTTACTGTGTCATATTTACTGTATTATATTTTTGTGATATATTTACTGTGCCATATTTACTGTGCCATATTTACTGTATTATATCTAATGCCATATATTTACTGTGGCATATTTAATGCCCCATATTTACTGTGACATATTTAATGCCCATATTTACTATGCCATATTTATTATGCCATATTTATTGTGCATATTTATTGTACCATATTTACTATGCCATATTTTTTATGTCATATTTACTATGTCATATTTAATGTCCATATTTACTGTGTCATATTTAATGCTCTATATTTACTGTGCCATATTTAATGCCCCATATTTACTATGCCATATTTACTGCTCCAAATTTACTGTGCCATAATTACTTTACAATATTTACTCTGTCATATTTACTGTGACATATTTACTGTATCATATTTAATGCCCAATGTTTACTGTGCCACATTTTATGCCCCATATTTACTGTGAAATATTTAATGCCCCATATTTTTTGTTCAATATTTAAAGCCCCATATTTACTGTGTCATATATATTGTACCATATTTACTATGATATATTTACTGTGCCATATTTATTATATCATATTTAATGCCCCATATTTACTATGTCATATTTAATGCGTCATATTTACTGTGTCATATTTACTACCCCATATTTATAGTGCTATATTTACTGTACCATAATTACTTTGTCATACTTACTGTGTATATTTACTGTACCATATTTACAGTGCAATTTTTAATGCCATATTTACTGTACCATATTTACTGTACCATATTTAATGCCCTATATTTACTATGCCATATTTAATGCCCCATATTTACTTACCAAATTTTCTGTACCATCTTTACTGTGCCATCTTTTTTATACCATATTTACTGTGCCAAATTTACTATGTCATATATACTATGCTATATTTAAAGCTCCATATTTACTATGTCATATTTAATGCCCCATATTTACTGTGCCATATTTACTGTGACATGTTTACTGTTCCATATTTACTGTGCCATATTTAATGTCTAATATTTACGGTGCCATATTTAACGGCCCATATTTACTGACTCATATTTACTGTAGTATATTTACTATGCCATATTTACTGTGTCATATTTACTGTGCCAAATTTACTGTGCCATATTGACTATGTCATATTTATTGTGTCATATTTAATGTCCCTTATTTACTATGCCATATTTAATGCCTATATTTACTGTGCCATATTTACTGTGTCATATTTACTATAACATATTTAATGTCCTATATTTACTTTACCATATTTAATGCCCCATATTTACGGTGTAATATTTACTGTATCATATTTACTGTGCTATATTTACCGTGTTATATTTAATATGCCATATTTACTGTATCATATTTAATACCCTATATTTACTATGCCATATTTAATGAACCATATTTACTGTGCCATATTTAAAGCCCCATATTTACTGTGTCATATTTACTGTGCCATATTTAATGCCCCATATTTATTGTGCAATATTTATTGTACTGTATTTACTGTGCCATATTTACTATGTCATATTTACTGTGTCATATTTACTACCTCATATTTACTGTGTCATAGTTACTGTAGCATATTTACAATGCCATATTTACTGTGTCATATTTACTGTATCATATTTACTATATCATATTTACTGTGTCATATTTAATGCCCTATATTTACTGTGTCATATTTAATGATCCAAATTTACTGTCATATATTTACTTTGCAATGGTTACTATTTCATATTTATTGTGTCATATTTACTATATCATATTTAATGCCCAATATTTACTGTACCATATTTAATGCCCATATTTTCTATGACATATTTACTGGCCATATTTACTGCGCCATATTTACTATGCCATATTTACTGTGCCATATTTAATGTCACATATTTACTATGCCATATTTAATGCCCATATTTGCTGTGTCATATTTATTGTGACATATTTAATGCCCCATATTTACTTTGCCATATTTAATGCCCCATATTTACGGTGCCATATTTACTGTGTCATATTTACTATGCTATATTTACTATGCCATATTTATTTTTCTATTTTTACTGTGTCATATTTACTGTATCATATTTACGGTGTCATATTTAATGTACCATATTTAATGCCTTATATTTACTGTGTCATATTTAATGCCCCATATTTACTGTGTCATATTTAATGCTCAATATTTACTGTGCCATATTTACTATATTATATTTACTGTGCCATATTTACTATTCCATATTTACTGTGCCATATTTACTTTGTCATATTTACTATGCCATATTTACTGTGCCATATTTACTGTGCCATATTTACTATGCCATATTTACTGTATTATATTTACTGTGTCATACTTACTGTGTCATACTTACTGTGCCATACTTACTGTGTCATACTTACTGTGCCATATTTACGGTACCATATTTACTGTGCTATATTTACTGTGCCATATTTACTGTTCCATATTTACTGTGCCATATTCACTGTGCCATATTTAATTCCCCATATTTACTGTGCCATATTTAATGTCCCATATTTACTGTGCCATATTTACTGTATCATATTTATTGTGTCATATTTACTGTGCCATATTTACTATGCCATATTTAATGCCCTATATTTACTGTGCCATATTTAATTCCCCATATTTACTATGTCATATTTACTATGTCATATTTACTATGTCATATTTACTATGCCATATTTACTGTGCCATATTTATTGTGCCCTATTTACAGTGCCAAATTTAATGCCCCATATTTACTGTGTCATATTTAAGGCCCCATATTTACTGTGTCATATTTAATGTCCCATATTTACTGTGTCATATTTACTATACTATATTTATCATGCCATATTTATTGTGCCATATTTAGTGCCCCATATTTACTGTGCCATATTTATTACTCCACATTTACTGTGTCATATTTAATGCCCATATTTACTGTGCTATATTTACTGTGTCATATTTACTGTACCATATTTACTATGTCATATTTACTGTGCTATATTTATTGTGCCATATTTAATGACCTATATTTACTATGTCATATTTAATGCCTCATATTTACTGTGCCATATTTAATGCCCCATATTTACTGTGTCATATTTACTGTCTCATATTTACTGTGCCATATTTACTGTGTCATATTTATTGTGCTATATTTACTTTGCCATATTTAGTGTGTTATATTTACTGTGCCATATTTAATGCCCAAATTTACTGTGTCATATTTAATTTCCCATATTTACTATGCTATATTTACTGTGTCATATTTACTGTATCTTACTTACTGTGTTATATTTATTATGTCATATTTACTGTGCCATATTTACTGTATTATATCTAATGCCCCATATTTACAGTGGCATATTTAATCTTCCATATTTACTGTGAGATATTTAATGCCCCATATTTACTGTATCATATTTACTATGCCATATTTATTGTGTCATATTTATTGTGCCATATTTATTGTGCCAAACTTTCTATGCCGTATTTTTTGTGCTTTATTTACTATGTCATATTTAATGCCCCATATTTACTGTGCCATATTTAATGTCCTATATTTACTGTGCCATATTTAATGCCCCATATTTACTATGCCATATTTACTGCCCAAAATTTACTTTGTCATAATTACTTTGCAATATTTACTGTGTCATATTTACTGTGTCATATTTATAGTGACATATTTACTGTGTCATATTTAATGCCTCATATTAACTATGTAATATTTACTATGCCATATTTACTATGCCATATTTACTGTGCCATATTTACTATGCAAAATTTCATGCCCCATATTTACTATGCCATATTTTATGCCCCATATTTACTTTGCCACATTTAATGCCCCATATTTATTGTGAAATATTTAATGTCCCATATTTACTTTGCCATATTTAAAGCGTCATATTTACTGTGCCATATTTACTGTGTCATATATATTGTGTCATATTTACTATGCCATATTTACTGTGCCATATTTACTTTGCCATATTTAATGCCCCATATTTACTATGTCATATTTAATGCCCCATATTTACTGTGCCATATTTACTGCCCATATTTATAGTGCTATATTTACTGTGCTATAATTACTTTGTCATTTTAACTGTGCCATATTTACTGTGCCATATTTATTGTGCCATATTTACTGTGCCATATTTAATGCCTCATATTTACTGTCTCATATTTACTGCCCTATATTTACTTCCCTATATTTCCTATGCCATATTTACTGTGTCATATTTACTGTGTCATATTTAATGCCCCATATTTACTATGCCATATTTAATGCACCATATTTATTTGCCATATTTACTGTACCATTCTTACTGTGCCATATTTTTTTGTCATATTTACTGTGCAAAAATTACTGTGCCATATATATTATGTTATATTTAGTGCTCCATATTTACTATGCCAAATTTAATGCCCCATATTTACTGTGCCATATATATTATGCTATATTTAATGCTCCATATTTACTATGTCATATTTAATGCCCCGTATTTACTATGCCATATTTACTGTGTCATGTTTACTGTTCCATATTTACTGTGCCATATTTACTGTGGCATATTTACTGTGTCATATTTACTGTGCTATAATTACTGTGCCATATTTAATGTCTAATATTTATTCTGCCATATTTAACGGCCCATATTTACTGACTCATATTTACTGTAGCATATTTACTGTGCCATATTTAGTGTGTCATATTTACTGTGCCAAATTTACTGTGCTATATTTACTGTGTCATATTTACTGTGCCATATTTAATGTCCCTTATTTACTATGCCATATTTAATGCCCATATTTACTGTGTCATATTTAATATGACATATTTAATGCCTCATATTTACTTGGCCATATTTAATGCCCCGTATTTACGGTGCCATATTTACTGTATCATATTTACTGTGCCATTTTTACTGTGCCATATTTACCGTGCCATATTTACTGTGCCATATTTACTGTACCATATTTAATGTCTTATATTTACTGTGTCATATTTAATGACCCGTATTTACTGTGCCATATTTAATGCCCTATATTTACAGTGTCATATTAACTGTGTTATATTTAATGCCCCATATTTAGTGTGTCATATTTAATGCCCCATATTTACCGTGCCATATTTTTTGTTCTATATTTACTATGTCATATTTACTGTGTCATATCTAATACCACATATTGACTGTACCATATTTAACGCCTCATATTTATTGTGTCATATTTATTATGTCATATTTATTGTGCCATATTTACTATGTCATATTTACTGTGTCATATTTACTATGCAATATTTAATGCCCCATATTTACTGTGTCATATTTATTGCCCATATTTATTGTGGCATATTTACTGCGCCATATTTACTGCCCCATATTTATTATGTCATATTTACTGTACTATAATTACTTTGTCATATTTACTGTGCAATATTTACTAGGTCATATTTAATGCCTCATATTTACTGCCCATATTTACTGCCCCATATTTACTGCCCATATTTACTGCCCCATATTTACTGCCCCATATTTACTACCCCATATTTACTGCCCCATATTTACTGTGCCATATTTATTGTATAATATTTACTATGCCATATTTAATGCCCTATATTTACTGTGTCATATTTAATGCCCTATATTTACTTGCCATATTAACGGTACCATCTTGATTGTGCCATATTTATTGTGCCTTATTTACTGTGCCATATTTATTATGCCATATATATTATGATATATTTAATGCTTCATATTTACTGTATCATTTTTAATGCGCCATATTTACTGTGCCATATTTACTATGCCATGTTTACTGTACCATATTTACTGTGCCATATTTAATACTCCATATTTACTGTGTCATATTTAATGACCCATATTTACTGTACCATATTTATTATGCCATATTTACTGTGTCATATTTACAGTGCCCTATTTACTATGTCATATTTATTGTGCCATATTTATTGAACCATATTTACTGTGTCATATTTACTGTATCATATTTTCTGTGCCATATTTAATGACCCATATTTATTGTGCCAAATTTAATGCCCCTTATTTACTGTGTCATATTTAATATCCTATATTTACTGTGTCATATTTAATGCCCCATATTTACTGTGCCATATTTACTGTGTCATATTTACTGTGTCATATTTACGGTTCCATATTTATTGTGTGATATTTACTATGCCATATTTACTGTGCCATATTTACTATGTCATATTTAATGCCCCATATTTTCTATGTCATATTTAATGCACCATATTTACTGTGTTATATTTAGTGCCCCATATTTATTGTGCCATATTTATTGTGTCATAATTACTTTGTCATATTTACTGTGCCATATTTACTGTGTCATATTTACTGTACCATATTTAATGCCTCATATTTATTGCCCCATATTTACTGTGCCATATTTACTGTGTCATATTTTATGTGTCATATTTACTGTGCCATATTTGTTGTGTCATATTTACTGTGTCATATTTAATACCCAAATTTACTGTGTCATATTTAATGTCCCATATTTACTTGCCATATTTACTGTACCATCTTAACTGTGTCATATTTATTGTGCCATATTCATTCTGTCATATTTACTATGCCATATATACTATACCATATTTCATGCTCCATATTTACTGTGTCATATTTAATGTCCCATATTTACTGTGCCATATTTACTGTGCTATATTTACTGTACCATATTTACTGTGTCATATTTAATGCTTCATATTTACTTTGCTATATTTAATGCCCCATATTTACTGTGCCATATTTATTGTGTCATATTTACGGTGCCATATTTATAGTGCCCTATTTATTATGTCATATTTACTGTGTCATATTTACTGAGCCATATTTACTGTGTCATATTTAATATGTCATATTTTCTGTGCCATATTTAATGACCCATATTTACTGTGTCATATTTAATGCCCCATATTTACTGTGCCGTATTTTTTGTGTTATATTTAATACCCTATATTTACTATGCCATATTTAATGCTCATATTTACTGTGCTATATTTACTGGGCCATATTTACTGTGTTATATTTACGGTGTCATATTTACTATGCCATATTTACTGTGCCATATTTAATACCCCATATTTACTACGCCACAATTACTGTGGCATATTTACTGTGTCATATTTACTGTTCCATATTTACTGTGCCATATTTAATGCCCCATATTTACTGTGTCATATTTAATGCCCCATATTTATTGTCATATATTGACTGTGTCATGTTTACTGTTCCATATTTACTGTGCCATATTTACTATATTATATTTAATGCTCCATATTTACTGTACCATATTTAATGCCCTATATTTACTCCCCCATATTTACTGTGGCATATTTACTGTGTCATATTTACTGTGCTATATTTAATATCCCATATTTTCTGTGCCATATTCAATGCCCATCTTTGTTGTGCCATATTTACTATACCATATTTACTGTGTCATATTTATTATGTCATATTTAATGTCTCATATTTACTGTGCTATATTTACTATGTCATATTTACAGTGGTATATTTACGGATCCATATTTACTGTATCATATTTATGGATACATATTTAATATGGAATAGTTAAAGACCCATATTTACTATTCCATATTAATGACTCATATTTACCGTGTCATATTTAAAGCACCATATTTACTGTGTCATATTTACTATACCATATTTACTGTGCCATATTTACTGCATTATATTTACTATGCCATATTTACTATGTCATATTTAAAGCTCTATATTTATAGTATCATATGTAATGCCCCATATTTACTGTGTCATATTTACGGTGCCATATTTACTGTTCCATATTTACTATATCATATTTAATGCCCCATATTTACTGTGCCATATTTAATGTCCCATATTTACTGTGTCATATTTATTGTGTCATATTTATTTTGCTATATTTACTGTGCCATATTTAATGTGCAATATTTACTGTGTTATATTTGCTATATCATATTTACTGTGCTATATTTACTGTGCCATATTTAATGTCTCATATTTACTCTGCCATTTTTACGGTGCCATATTTACTGTGTCATATATTTGTGTCATATTTACTGTGCCAAATTTAATGTCTCATATTTAATGTGACATATTTAATGCTCATATTTACTGTACCATATTTACTGTACTATGTTTACTATACCATATTTATTGTGTCATATTTACTGTGCCATATTTACTGTGCCATATTTACTGTCTTATATTTACTGTGTCATATTTACTGTGCCATTTTACTATACTATATTTACTGTGAAATATTTAATGCCTCAAATTTACTGTGAAATATTTAATGCCCCATATTTACTATGTCATATTTACTATTCCATATTTTTTGTACTATATTTACTTTGCCATATTTACTATGCATTATTTAATGCCCTATATTTACTGTGCCATAATTAATGCCCCATATTTACTGTGTCATATTTACTATGCCATATTTACTGTGTCATATTGACTATGCCATATTTACTGTGCAATATTTTCTGTGTCATATTTTCAGTGCCATATTTTTTTGCCAAATTTAATATACCTTATTTACTGTGTCATATTCAATGCCCCATATTTACTATGTCATATTTATTGTGTCATATTTACTATTCCATATTTACTGTGCCATAATTAATGCCATATATTTACTGTACCATATTTAATGAACCATTTTTACTATTCCATATTTAATGCCCCATATTTATTATGTCATATTTAATGCCCCATATTTATTGTGCCATATTTAATGCTCCATATTTACTGTGTCATATTTAATGCCTCTTATTTACTGTGCTATATTTACTGTGGCATATTTACTGTACCATATTTACTATGTCATATTTACTGTGTTATATTTACTGTGCCATATTTAATGACCTATATTTACTATGCCATATTTAATGCCCCATATTTACTATGTCATATTTAATGCCCCATATTTACTGTGCCATATTTACTGTACCATATTTACTGTGCTATATTTACTATGTCATAGTTATTGTGCCATATTTACTTTGTCATATTTACTATGCTATATTTACTGTGCCATATTTAATGCCCAAATTTACTGTGTCATATTTAATTTCCCATATTTACCAGGCTATATTTACTGTATCATATTTACTGTGTCATATTTACTATACTATATTTACTATGCCATATTTACTGTATCATATTTACTCTATTATATCTAATGTCATATATTTACTGTGGCATATTTAATGCCTCATATTTACTATGACATATTTAATGCCCCATATTTACTGTGCCATATTTACTGTGCCATATTTATTATGCATATTTATTGTACCATATTTACTATGCCATATTTTTTTGTGTCATATTTACTATGTCATATTTAATGCCCCATATTTACTGTGTCATATTTACTGCCCTAAATTTACTGTGCCATAATTACTTTACAATATTTACTATGTCATATTTACTGTGACATATTTACTGTATCATATTTAATGCCACATGTTTACTGTGCCACATTTTATGCCCCATATTTACTGTGAAATATTTAATGCCCCATATTTTTTATGCCATATTTAAAGCCCCATATTTATTGTGTCATATTTACTGTGCCATATATATTGTGCCATATTTACTATGCTATATTTACTGTGTCATATTTACTATGTCATATTTAATGCCCCATATTTACTATGTCATATTTAATGCGCCATATTTACTGTGCCATATTTACTACCCCATATTTATAGTGCTATATTTACTGTGCCATAATTACTTTATCATACTTACTGTGCATATTTACTGTACCATATTTACAGTGCAATTTTTAATGCCATATTTACTGTGCCATATTTACTGTGCAAAATTTAATGCCCTATATTTACTATGTCATATTTAATGCCCCATATTTACTTACCAAATTTACTGTACCATATTTACTGTGCCATATTTTTTATGCCATATTTACTGTGCCAAATTTACTGTGCTATATATACTATGCTATATTTAATGCTCCATATTTACTATTCCATACTTAATGCACTATATTTACTGTGTCATATTTACTGTGCTAAGTTTACTATGCCATATTTACTGTGTCATATTTAATGTCCCTTATTTACTTTGCCATATTTAATGCCTATATTTACTGTGCCATATTTAGTGTTCCATATTTACTGTGCCATATTTAATGTCCAATATTTACGGTGCCATATTTAACGGCCCATATTTACTGACTCATATTTACTATAGCATATTTACTGTGTCATATTTACTGTGTCATATTTACTGTGCCAAATTTACTGTGCCATATTTACTAAGTCATATTTACTGTGTCATATTTAATGTCCCTTATTTACTATGCCATATTTAATGCCTATATTTACTATGCCATATTTACTGTATCATATTTACTATAACATATTTAATTCCCCATATTTACTTTACCATATTTAATGCCCCATATTTACGATGTCATATTTACTGTATCATATTTACTATGCTATATTTACCGTGCTATATTTACTGTGCCATATTTAATGTACCATATTTAATGTCCTATATTTACTATGTAATATTTAATGACCCATATTTACTGTGTCATATTTAATGCCCCTTATTTACTGTGTCGTATTTACTGTGCCATATTTAATGCCCTATATTTATTGTGCAATATTTACTGTACTGTATTTACTATGCCATATTTATTACGTCATATTTACTGTGTCATATTTACTGCCTCATATTTACTGTGTCATATTTACTATAGCATAATTACTATGTCATATTTACTGTGTCATATTTACTATATCATATTTACTGTGTCATATTTACTGTGTCATATTTAATGCCCTATATTTACTGTGTCATATTTAATTATCCATATTTACTGGCATATATTTACTTTGCAATGGTTACTATTTCATATTTCTTATGTCATATTTACTATGTCATATTTAATGCCCCATATTTACTGTACCATATTTAATGCCCCATATTTACTGTGACATATTTACTATGCCATATTTACTGCGCCATATTTACTATGCCATATTTACTGTGCCATATTTAATGTCACATATTTACTATGCTATATTTAATGCCCATATTTACTGTGTCATATTTATTGTAACATATTTAATGCCCCATATTTACTTTGTCATATTTAATGCCCCATATTTACGGTGCCATATTTACTGTGTCATATTTACTATGCTATATTTACTATGCCATATTTATTTTTCTATTTTTACTATGTCATATTTACTGTACCATATTTACGGTATCATATTTAATATACCATTTTTAATGCCCTATATTTACTGTGTCATATTTAATGCCCCATATTTACTGTACCATTTTTAATGCTCAATATTTACTGTGCCATATTTACTGTATCATATTTACTGTGCCATATTTACTATTCCATATTTACTGTAGCATATTTACTTTGTCATATTTACTATGCCATATTTACTGTGCCATATTTACTGTACCATATTTACTGTGCCATATTTACTGTGTCATATTTACTGTGTCATACTTACTATGTCATACTTACTGTGCCATACTTACTATGCCATATTTACTATGTCATATTTACTGTGCCATATTTACTATGTCATATTTACTGTACTATATTTACTATGCCATATTTATTGTGCCATATTTACCGTGCCATATTCACTATGCCATATTTAATTCCCCATATTTACTGTTCCATATTTAATGCCCCATATTTACTATGTCATATTTACTGTATTATATTTACTTTGTCATATTTACTATGCCATATTTACTATGCCATATTTAATGCCCTATATTTACTATACCATATTTAATTCCCCATATTTATTGTGCCATATTTACTATGCCATATTTACTGTGTCATATTTACTATGTCATATTTACTATGCCCTATTTATAGTGCAAAATTAAATGCCCCATATTTACTGTGTCATATTAAAGGCCCCATATTTACTGTGCCATATTTAATGTCCCATATTTACTATGTCATATTTACTATACTATATTTATCATGCCATATTTATTATGTCATATTTAGTGCCCCATATTTACTGTGCCATATTTAATGCTCCATATTTACTGTGTCATATTTAATGCCCCATATTTACTGTGCTATATTTACTGTGTCATATTTACTGTACCATATTTACTATGTCATATTTACTGTGCTATATTTATTGTGTCATATTTAATGACCTATATTTACTATGTCATATTTAATACCTCATATTTACTGTGCCATATTTAATGCCCCATATTTACTATGCCATATTTACTATCCCATATTTACTATGCCATATTTATTGTGCCATATTTATTGTGTTATATTTACTTTGCCATATTTACTGTGCTATATTTACTATGTCATATTTAATGCCCAAATTTACTGTGTCATATTTAATTTCCCATATTTACTGTGCTATATTTACTGTGTCATATTTACTGTGTTATATTTTCTGTGTCTTATTTACTGTGCCATATTTACTGTATTATATCTAATGCCCCATATTTACAGTGGCATATTTAATCCTCCATATTTACTGTGAGATATTTAATGCCCCATATTTACTGTGCCATATTTACTTTGCCATATTTATTGTGTCATATTTATTGTGCCATATTTATTGTGCCATACTTACTATGCCGTATTTTTTGTGCCTTATTTACTATGTCATATTTAATGCCCCATATTTACTGTGCCATATTTAATGCCCTATATTTACTATGCCATATTTAATGTCCCATATTTACTATGCCATATTTACTGCCCAAAATTTACTGTGTCATAATTACTTTGTAATATTTACTGTGTCATATTTACTGTGTCATATTTATAGTTGTACAACCCCGTAGCCGGGCGAGCGGGACCCTCCCCAAATGTCAGCCTCGGGGCGAGCTTTGAGCGGCGATTTGGCGTCCCTGTTCGAAGATGTGCGGGTTTTACGTGCGTGCGTGCGGAGGTTTTACGTGCGTAAGCTTTTAATATATATATAGGTATTTAACATTATAATATATACTATATTATATTATAATGTAATATAGCATACGAACTTGGATTGGATCGTGAATTATTCTGTTGGATCCGTGTCAGCGAGACAGTCGTAACGAGACCATTCGGGACAATTTCCAAGTTCTATTGAGCGAGATACAAGCGTTTGAATATTAAAAGTTATATTATTATTATTATTAATATATATGATATATATATACAACATTAGGTTTAGTTTCACAGGAGGGCAGAGAGAGAATGAAGATTCCCTGCAGCACCGTCACTGCTCCCTCTCTCCCTGTCTCTAGCCCTCTCTCGCGCGAGCCCGCCGACAGCCATCAGATCCGGCTATCACGAGGTCCCTCCGTCCAAATATTGACGTCGTCCCTTACTCCGGTGACCTCCTGCAATCCAGGCTCCGCTTCTTCACGGTAAGCTATAACTCCGGCGAGAGCCCTTCTTGTTTAGGGTCGTCCTGCTCGGTTACGACTCCGGCAACTCTTCCTCCGGCAAGATCTATCTTGCCCCCAGCCGCCCTCTCTCCCGGCGCCGGCTGGAGCTAGCCCAGCCTGAACCCTTGCTTCTCCCGACCTCTCCCGTTCCCCATTCTCCTGGATCGGGGTTTGTTTCCTCATACCCTTGCAGTCAATCGGGATACGGGGGGGAGATAAAGGCATTCTTCGCCTGAGACATGGCTCAACTCGAAGCCCTAGAAATTCTACGGTAGATCCAAGTTCTCGTCATCGACAAGCTTAAAGTGGTTGCTTCAAGATTTTATTGACAAAAACGATGATAAAGTAGAAGTGTTATGTTCGTTATCTAGGTGGTCGAAGAACAATTCTGAAAAATACTGCATAAGACTTGCATCTGGGCAGAAGCTTGAAGAATCAATGAAGGAATTTGATGGTCACTGTTAAGTTGAGGTTTATAGCATTCAAAGTTGTATATCGAAAGATCTTGCAGTGCTTTGGAATACTGAATTTGTTCAAGCAGAGGAGCTCTTTGATCAGCCATCTACTGCTGATAATTGTTTGAGGAACAATAGGTTTATATAAATCATTTGAAGTTACGTCGGCCGGGAGCTTCTCTCCCAACGCCGGCCGGAGCTCGAATCATACACCAAGTCGGAAATGGGGATTTCCTCTCTCCCTCTGCCGGCAAGAAGCTCGGCCCCCATGGAGAATGGAGCAAAAGAGGAGATCTACTTCTCCCGGCAAGGTCGACCATCAAGAGATATCTACTTCGTCAATTCTAGCAGGGTCGGCCGAGGTTCGTCCTCCCGACATCACTTTCAGCTGTAACAGCCTGGAGCTTCTCTCCCGATCCCGCCGCCAAGCACGCATCAAGGGTAACGAACTTTCTACTCGGGCAGGTGAAGCCCTTAATTTTCATATTTGCATGGAAGCACCTCTCCACCGACGAGTGGGGGAAGGATGCTCTCCGACGGGTTGACGTGTACGTCCCCGTAGTTAATTGCATTTAGCACCCGGAAGCGTGAGTACAGGTTTAGGCATGCTGTGTGAAGCCCATCCAGACGTGTGAGCCGGATTGGTGATGTTCTGGGGTTTCCAGAGAAGACTCCGAGGAAGTTGTTTTTTAGCCGCTTGCAGGGAATGCACATCATAGCCCCAAAAAAGGGGTGTGCGCAATATGTTTGGCCTGTTTATGTTAGCCAACCGATGCCTAGTTGGCCGCCGCTCGTCGAGACGTTGACGTACAGGTGCTATAGTACCAAATGGGGAATAGCGGGCTTAAGCCCAAGCTTGTGCCGGCCCTTGAAGGCCTATTTTTGTTTATGTTGTCGGCCTGTGTGCCGAAGTATGGAATTTATATTCCTATAAATTTTAATATCTGTGATGCTCTATGGCGGCCCTAGAAGGCATATGCTATGATATTAGCGGCCCAAATGGGGGTGCGTAGAGTAGGGCTGCTGGGCGGTATTATGCCATTAAAAAGGCGGGCGGGGAATAGTTTTTATAGACCTAGGGAGACACCTCTAGTTAAGGAGTGGATCTTGAGATCCTCCTTAGATGTTCCGGCCGGCCAAGAGAGCCCGCCGAAGGTGTCTTAGCTCAGCCCCTGATGTGGGAGGGGAAGAGTTTGATAGTCTTCCGGGTATGCGGTGGGACCTCCACGCTGAGGCCTTGGGTCTGTCCCTTGTGTTCCTAGCCTTGAGCCTAGATTGTTCACTTGAGTGTAGTAGGTGCGCGACCACCCCTTCCCCAAGGGTCGAACTCCACAGAGACCGATTTTTCGGTTTCAACAATAGTGACATATTTACTGAGTCATATTTAATGCCCCATATTAACTGTGTCATATTTACTATGCCATATTTACTGTATCATATTTACTATGCAAAATTTAATGCCCCATATTTACTATGCCATATTTTATGCCCCATATTTACTTTGCCACATTTAATGCTCCATATTTACTGTGAAATATTTAATGCCCCATATTTACTTTGCCATATTTAAAGCGTCATATTTACTGTGCCATATTTACTGTGTCATATATATTATGTCATATTTACTATGCCATATTTACTGTGCCATATTTACTATGCCATATTTAATGCCCCATATTTACTATATCATATTTAATGCCCCATATTTACTGTGCCATATTTACTGCCCCATATTTATAGTGCTATATTTACTGTGCAATATTACTTTGTCATCTTAACTGTGCCATATTTACTGTGCCATATTTATTGTGGCATATTTACTGTGTCATATTTAATGCCTCATATTTACTGTCTCATATTTACTGCACCATATTTACTGCCCTATATTTACTGTGTCATATTTACTGTGTCATATTTACTGTGTCATATTTAATGCCCCATATTTACTATGCCATATTTAATGCCCCATATTTACTTGCCATATTTACTGTACCATCTTTACTGTGCAATATTTTTTTGCCATATTTACTTTGCCAAAATTACTGTGCCATATATACTATGCTATATTTAATGCTCCATATTTACTATGCCATATTTAATGCCTCATATTTACTGTGTCATATTTACTGTATCAAGTTTACTGTTCCATATTTACTATGCCATATTTACTATGGCATATTTACTGTGCTATAATTACTGTGTCATATTTAATGTCTAATATTTACTGTGCCATATTTAACGACCCATATTTACTGACTCATATTTACTGTAGCATATTTACTGTGCCATATTTCTTGTGTCATATTTACTGTGCCAAATTTACTGTGCTATATTTACTGTGTCATATTTACTGTGCTATATTTAATGTCCCTTATTTACCATGCTATATTTAATGCCCATATTTACTGTGTCATATTTAGTATGACATATTTAATGCCTCATATTTACTTTGCCATATTTAATGCCTCATATTTACGGTGTCATATTTACTGTATCATATTTACTGTGCCATTTTTACTATGCCATATTTACCGTTCCATATTTACTGTGGCATATTTACTGTACCATATTTAATGCCTTATATTTACTATGCCATATTTAATGACCCATATTTACTGTGCCATATTTAATGCCCCATATTTACTGTGTCATATTAACTGTGCCATATTTAATGCCCCATATTTAGTGTGTCATATTTAATGCCCCATATTTACCGTGCCATATTTTTTGTTCTATATTTACTATGTCATATTTACTTTGTCATATCAAATACCACATATTGACTGTGCCATATTTAATGCCCCATATTTATTGTATCATATTTATTGTGTCATATTTATTGTGCCATATTTACTATGTCATATTTACTGTGTCATATTTACTATGCAATATTTAATGCCCCATATTTACTGTGTTAAATTTATTGCCCATATTTACTGTGGCATATTTACTGCGCCATATTTACTGCCCCATATTTATTATGTCATATTTACTGTACTATAATTACTTTGTCATATTTACTGTGGCATATTTACTAGGCCATATTTAATGCCTCATATTTACTACCAATATTTACTGCCCCATATTTACTGCCCATATTTACTGCCCCATATTTACTGCCCCATATTTAATATGCCATACTTATTGTGTCATATTTACTATGCCATATTTAATGCCCCATATTTACTGTGTCATATTTAATGCCCCATATTTACTTGCCATATTAACTGTACCATCTTGACTGTGCCATATTTATTGTGCCTTATTAACTGTGTTATATTTATTATACCATATATATTATGCTATATTTAATGCTTCATATTTACTGTGTCATATTTAATGCACCATATATACTGTGTCATGTTTACTGCATCATATTTACTGTGCCATATTTAATGCTCCATATTTACTGTGTCATATTTAATGCCCCATATTTACTGTACCATATTTATTATGCCATATTTATTGTGTCATATTTATTGAACCATATTTACTGTGTCATATTTACTGTGTCATATTTTCTGTGTCATATTTAATGACCCATATTTATTGTGCCATATTTAATGCCCCATATTTACTGTGCCATATTTAATATCCTATATTTACTGTGCCATATTTAATGCCCCATATTTACTGTGTCATATTTACTTTGTCATATTTACGGTGTCATATTTATTGTGTCATATTTACTATGTCATATTTACTGTGCTATATTTACTATGTAATATTTAATGCCCCATATTTACTATGTCATATTTAATGTACCATATTTACTGTGCTATATTTACTGCCCCATATTTATTGTACCATATTTACTGTGTCATAATTACTTTGTCATATTTACTGTGCCATATTTACTGTTTCATATTTACTATGGCATATTTAATGCCTCATATTTATTGTCCCATATTTACTATATCATATTTACTATGTCATATTTTCTGTGCAATATTTACTGTGCCATATTTGCTGTGCCATATTTACTGTGCCATATTTAATACCCAGATTTACTGTGCCATATTTAATTTCCTATATTTACTTGCCATATTTACTGTACCATTTTGACTGTGCCATATTTATTGTGCCATATTCACTCTGCCATATTTACTGTGTCATATATACTATACCATATTTAATGCTCCATATTTATTGTGTCATATTTAATGTCCCAAATTTACTGTGCCATATTTATTGTGCTATGTTTACTGTACCATATTTACTGTTCCATATTTAATGCTTCATATTTACTGTGCTATATTTAATGCCCTATATTTACTGTGCCATATTTATTGTGCCATATTTATGGTGCCATATTTGTAGTGCCCTATTTACTATGCCATATTTACTGTGTCATATTTACTAAGCCATATTTACTTTGTTATATTTACTATGTCATATTTTCTGTGCCATATTTAATGACCCATATTTACTATGCCATATTTAATGCCCCATATTTACTATGCCATATTTTTTGTGCCATATTTAATACCCTCTATTTACTATGCCATATTTAATGCCCATATTTACTGTGCTATATTTACATAGCCATATTTACTCTGCTATATTTACGATGCTATATTTACTCTGTCATATTTACTGTGCCATATTTAATGCCCCATATTTACTGTGCCACAATTACTATTGCATATTTATTGTGTCATATTTACTGTGCCATATTTACTGTGCCATATTTAATTCCCCGTATTTACTGTGCCATATTTAATGTCCCATATTTATTGCCATATATTGACTGTGTCATGTTTACTGTTCCATATTTACTGTGTCATATTTACTGTGTCATATTTACTATACCATATTTAATGCCCCATATTTACTGTACCATATTTAATGCCCTATATTTACTCCCCCATATTTACTGTGGCATATTTACTGTGCCATATTTATTGTGCTATATTTAATGTCCCATATTTTCTGTGCCATATTCAATGCCCATCTTTGTTGTGCCATATTTACTATACCATATTTACTGTGTCATATTTATTATGCTATATTTACTAAGTCATATTTAATGCCCCATATTTACTCTATCATATTTAATGCCCCATATTTACTGTGCTATATTTACTGTGCCATATTTATAGTGGCATATTTACGGATCCATATTTACTGTGTCATATTTACGGATCCATATTTAATTTGCAATAGTTAAAGACCCATATTTACTATTCCATATTAATACCCCATATTTACCGTGTCATATTTAATGCACCATATTTACTATATCATATTTACTATACCATATTTACTGTGCCATATTTACTGCGTCATATTTACTATGCCATATTTACTATGCCATATTGAATGCTCTATATTTATAGTATCATATATAATGCCCCATATTTACTGTGTCAGATTTACTGTGTCATATTTACTATTCCATATTTACTATATCATATTAATGCCCCATATTTACTGTGCCATATTTAATGTCCAGTATTTATTTTGTCATATTTATTGTGTCATATTTATTGTGATATATTTACTGTGTCGTATTTAATGTGCAATATTTACTGTGTTATATTTACTATGCCATATTTACTGTGCTATATTTACTGTGCCATATTTAATGTCTCATATTTACTTGTCATATTTACGGTACCATATTTACTGTGCCATATATTTGTGTCATATTTAATGTGCCAAATTTAATGCCTCATATTTAATGTGACATATTTAATGCTCATATTTACTGTACCATATTTACTGTACTATGTTTACTGTACCATATTTGTTGTGCCATATTTACTGTGTCATATTTACTGTGTTATATTTATTGTCTTATATTTACCGTGTCATATTTACTGTGTCATTTTACTGTACTATATTTACTTTGAAATATTTAATGCCTCATATTTACTGTGACATATTTAATGCCCCATATTTACTATGCCATATTTACTGTTCCATATTTTTTGTACTGTATTTACTTTGCCATATTTACTATGTAATATTAAATACCCTATATTTATTGTGTCATATTTAATGCTCCATATTTACTGTGTCATATTTACTATGCTATATTTACCGTGCCATATTTACTATGCCATATTTACTGTGCAATATTTTCTGTGTCATATTTTATGTGTCATATTTTTTTGGCCATATTTAATACACCTTATTTACTGTGTCATATTCAATATTCCATATTTACTGTGTCATATTTATTGTGTCATATTTACTATTCCAAATTTACTGTGCCATAATTAATGCCCCATATTTACTGTACCATATTTAATGAACCATTTTTACTATTCCATATTTAATGCCCCATATTTATTATGTCATATTTAATGCCCCATATTTACTGTGCCATATTTAATGCTCCATATTTGTTGTGTCATATTTAATGCCTCATATTTACTAGGCTATATTTACTGTGCCATATTTACTGTACCATATTTACTATGTCATATTTACTGTGCTATATTTACTGTGCCATATTTAATAACCTATATTTACTATGTCATATTTTATGCCTCATATTTACTTTGCCATATTTAATGCCCCATATTTACTGTGCCATATTTATTATACTATATTTACTGTGCAATATTTACTATGCCATAGTTGTTGTGCCATATTTACTTTGTCATATTTACTATGCTATATTTACTGTGCCATATTTAATGCCCAAATTTACTGTGTCATATTTAATTTCCCATATTTACTGTGATATATTTACTGTGTCATATTTACTGTGTCATATTTACTGTGCTATATTTACTATGCCATATTTACTGTGCCATATTTACTGTATTATATCTAATGCCATATATTTACTGTGGCATATTTAATGCCCCATATTTACTGTGACATATTTAATGCCCCATATTTACTGTGCCATATTTACTGTGCCATATTTATTATGCATATTTATTGTACCATATTTACTATGCCATATTTTTTGTGTCATATTTATTATGTCATATTTAATGCCCCATATTTACTGTGTCATATTTAATGCTCTATATTTACTGTGTCATATTTAATGCCCCATATTAACTATGTCATATTTACTGCCCAAATTTACTGTGTCATAATTACTTTACAATATTTACTGTGTAATATTTACTGTTTGATTTGAGTTTAGTCTTGCTTTTTTAGTCCCTTGACCCAAGAATTATCTATGGTCAATGGTTAGTAGTCTAGCTGTAGAGTCCTCACTTTCCCAGATTGAGAATTTGGTTAAGTAGTTTTTTCGTTCGACTATAGTCGAACGCCGCTCGACTATCGTCTATCGGCTGATCGACGATCGTCTATCAGTTGGTCCACGCTCTGTCTGCGTTGATAAGTCGACTATCTATTGATAGGTCGACTATCTGCTTGGCGTGGTAGTTCGACTATCTGTCCTGATAGTTCAACTATCTGATAGTTCGACTATCTTTTGATAGGTCGACTATCTGGTCTCTTTTGATAGGTCGACTATCTGTTGATAGGTCGACTATCTGTTTTCATAGATAGGTCGACTATCTGTTGATAGGTCGACTATCTGTTTTCTGAGGTAGGTCGACTATCTGCTTGATAGGTCGACTATCTGTTTGTGCTTGATAGTTCGACTATCTGTCCTGATAGATCGACTATCTGATAGTTCGACTATCTGCTCTGATAGGTCGACTATCTGCCGAGGTAGTTCGACTATCTTCTTCGATAGGTCGACTATCTGGATCGTTCGACTATCTGCCCGATAGTTCGACGATCTCCGTGCGTCGGTCGACGATCTCCGAAGGTCGTTCGACGCTTTCTGTCTGCCTTTATATTTTGTATTTATTTATTATATTTAATTAATTAATACATTTTCTGGCAAGTTGTTTCAGTTGATTTATGATAATATTTCCAGGCAATATCTGCTCTATTCTTTTTGCCTGAGTAAAATCTTTTTAGATAAAGTTGTTTGTCTTATTAGCTGTCTTTGTATTTTACTTTATCTGCTGACAGCCCTTTATAGCCGTTAGACTGAAAAGTCTTCTTTTTGCTATAAAGAGTATTTCTCTGATGTGACTTTATTTAGTCCTTCTGTTATTTGATTTGATCCTGCAGCTTCTTAGAAAGAGGTTCATTCCTTTTATAGGATATCCTGCTGCAGAGTTTGTTTTGCTGTGTGTTATTTGCAGCCCAGGTCTCAAGTTTCAGAAGAAGACAAGTAATTCAAATTGAAGAGAGCCGTTGCTTGCTGATGTTATAAAAAGGACCCTTTGAAGAAGGATTCAAGCTAGTTAAATAGTTAATAGCTAATAGCTAACCAGTTGTTCACTTAAGCTTTCAAGCCTTCATCAAGATCAAGTCTTCTGCTCTCAGCAATACTCATCTAACTGAGAAGTGTTAAGATCTTCTACTCCTCTTCAACCTGAGTTCTCCTGCTTTCAGGAAGTTCAAACTCAGAGTTCTCTTGAAGAAGAAGAAGAAGATAGCTGCTTGAAGATCTTTAATTTTATTATTTATTATCTTCTTGTAGTTTTTTTTCCTTCAGAGCTTTCTGAAGAGTTTTTCTGCACTGAAGCAAGACTTCACCTGGACATCTTTGAGCCAGGGGGAGCCTTGATTCTTTAGAGCTTTCTCTAGCTCAGTGCAAGTTTTTGTGCTTCTCTAATCTTTGTAAAATAGAGAAGACATCTTAACCTTCTTCCCCCTCCTGTACAGGGTTATTACTCCCTTCAAAAGTATCCCTTGGTGGCAGGGCACCTGATCAAAAACCTGTGCTTGGTTTTTAGACACCTGATCAAAAGTCTAAAGGGTTTCTGGATCTACCTGAAGCAGATCCTGTTGGTGGCAGGGCACCTGATCAAAAACCTGAGTGGATTCCTACCGTGTGGGTAGAAGAGTGGACGTACCCAAGTTGTTTGGGGAACCACTATAAATTTCCTTGTGTCGTCTGGATTCACTTGTTTAATTCCTGCATTGTGGCTGTGAATAGATATAACTAGGATTGCTAGTTGCTGATTAGGTTTTCCAAGCCTTAACTGTAATTACAGTTAGCTTGAGTTTGTGCACATCACTTGTGTTAGGCTATAGGGTTAAATCTATATCTATAATCTTTTCATTCCGCACTTCACTCCAAGGGAGTTGGGTAGACCATTAAGTTTTGTCTTGTGCAAAATTTGATAACTCTATTCACCCCCCCTCTAGAGTAGTATCTATCCCTTCACTTTCAATTGGTATCAGAGGGAGGTTGACTGACTGAATAGGCTAACACCTAAGTCACAAATCCTGATAGATACCAAAGCTTATAGATATTCACTATCATGGCCCAGTCCAAGGATTATTCTAGCACCAGACCTCCAGCATGCAACTTAGCTAAGTTTGGCATCTGGAAGGCAAGGATAAAATTATATATGAATTCTATTGATGAAAGCATTTTTGCTTCTATTTTGTCAGGTCCCCCAAGAGCACCTGCTGCTGCTACTGCCTCATCATCTGATATGAGTGCAGTGCCTCCTCCAGATTACAACGATGAGTACAAGAAGGCCAAAATAGCAGATGCCAAGGCGATGAACATACTGGCTCAGACAATGTCTGATGAGGTATTCCAGAAGGTTGCTGACTGCTCCTCAGCAAAAGCCATGTGGGATACACTGAACCAGATTGTAGCTGGTTCAGCTGATGAAAGGAAGGACAGAAGGTCCAACCTGATCTCACAGTATGAGAACTTCAAGAAAACTGATGCTGAATCAGTTGAAGCCATGTACACCAGGCTCAGCTCAATCATCAATGAGCTGAGGACCCTGGACAAGGACATATCATTGACAGAGGTCAATGATAAGATTCTTATGTGCTTCCCTAGCACATGGGATCTAAGGATCTGGCCCATCAAGGAAGCCAGAAGTACAAATGAGATCTCCACTGAGGCCCTTCTCGGCAAGCTCAAGTCTTTTGAGCAAGTGCTGAAGACAAGGGAAGCAGAAGCAGAAGCGAAGACCCCCACTCCAACAAGAAAAGAGCAATCTCTAGCTCTTAAGGCTGCTGATGCTTCTGAAGGCAGCCAATCAAATGAGGAACTAATGGCATTGTTTGCCAAGAGGTTTCTCAAGATGGGGAGAAAGGAGTTCAGAAAGAAGTCTTCACGTTATGAAGACAAACCAAGGTATGATCGTTCTCCTGCTAAAGAAATTATTTGTTATGGATGCAGGAAGCCTGGACATATCTTGCCAGAGTGTCCAGAGGAGAAAAACAAAGACAAGAGGAAAGAAAAAGAACAACACAGGAAGCACTCCAAGCCATCCTCCTACAAAAACAAGAAGAAGGAGAGAGGTTTCATTGCTGAAACCTGGAGTGATTCTGATGAAGAATCTTCCTCCTCAAGCTCCAGTGAGGATGAGGAAGAGAAGAAGGCAAAAGAAGTTTGCCTCATGGCAATAGATGCCTGCAGCAACCACTCAGCTGCAGAGAGTTCAGATTCAGATGAAGAGATGCCAACAGAAGATGAGGTACTATCTTCTTATGACTTCACTTCAGAAGAATTTAAATTAGATTTTAAATCTTTATGCTTAGATTTGATTAGCTCAGAAAAGGAGATAAAAGAACTTAGAAGTAAGTTAGCTGACTCAGAAGTAATTGCTACAGAAAACATTAGGTTAAAGGAAGATCTCACTACTTGTAGTGAAGAAATTAAATTTCTTAAAATAGAGTTAGCTAAGTCTAAGAGGTTAGAAGAATCACTTAATGGTAGAAGCCTTAAGTTGTTAGAAATTACCAGCATGACTAACACTAGGTCAGCTAATAACAAACTAGGCTTAGGAGCTTCTCCCAGTGAACCCCCAGTTCTTCTTAAAAATAATCTTTCAACTCCAGTGAACTTCATTTCAGCTAGTGGAAAGAAGAACACTGAGCAAGTAAATCTAGTTAATAAAACCCTAAATAAAGCTAAGAGAGAAAAGAGAAAGAAATTTTTTAAAGAAATGCAAAGAGCGTCGAACGCAGCTCGACGATCGGAAGCTCAATGGTCGAACGAAGGTCGACGATCTGAGCACCCATCGTCGAACGTCGATCGACGTTTTCAATATGATTTTCAAAATCATAATCAGTACCATAGAAACCTAAATGAAAATAGAAACCCTAGGTTTGTTGACCCATCATCTGCATGGAGAATCCCACCTAGGAGATCTCACCCACTAGGTTATCACCCTCAGCCTGCATTTTCATATATTTCCAGTTTTTCTTATGTGAAAAACAAGGGACCCAAGGTTACCTGGGTCCACACTGTCTAAATAAATGTCTTGCAGGTGAAGGCCTATCCAATCACTCAAAATAAGTGGTATTTGGATAGTGGATGTTCCAAGCATATGACAGGAAATAAAGATCATCTGTCAAAATTCAAAGCTAAGCTCGGCCCAAAGGTTATCTTTGGAGATTCCAGCTGTGGTCAGACAGAAGGCTATGGCAGGATTACAATTGGAGATGTCACTTTCAAGAGAGTTGCATATGTGACAGGACTGAAGCACAATTTGATTTCAGTCAGCCAGCTATGTGATGCTGGCTACCAGGTTTCATTCTCTAACTCTTCTTGCAATATTACTTTAAATAATAATATTGTTTTAGTAGGCATTAGAATAGGTAATATTTACTTAGTAGATTTCAATTCATCTCATTCTGAAATCTGCCTGTTTAATGAAGTAACACTTAATAATAATTCTTTGTGGCATAAAAGGCTTAGTCATGTTAACCTTAAAAATATATCTAGGTTATCTAAGCACAACCTTGTTAGAGGTTTACCTTCTTGCCCCTACAAGAAGGAGAGCCTATGCAAGGCTTGTCAGCTAGGCAAGCAAACCAAAAACTCTTTTAAATCTGTAAATAAGAGTGATTCTCCTAGAATCCTGTATCTATTACACTTGGACCTTTTTGGCCCAATAAATGTACAGAGTTTAGGAGGGAAGTATTACACCTTAGTAATTGTAGATGACTTCTCTAGGTTCAGTTGGGTTTTCTTTTTGAGAACTAAGTCTGATAACTTCAAAGCCCTTACAGACTTTCTACTATGTGTGCAGACTGAGTACTCTACTCATGTGGCCTTGATCAGAAGTGATCATGGTACTGAGTTTGACTCTCTTCTCATGCAAGAATTCTGTGAGAGAGAAGGTATCAAACATAGCTTCTCAGCTCCTAGAACTCCTCAACAAAATGGGGTAGTTGAAAGGAAGAATAGAACACTTATTGAAGCTGCTAGTACATTGTTGGCAGATGCTAACATGCCTCTCTCCTATTGGGCAGAAGCTGTTAGTACAGCCAATTATGTCTTGAATAGAAGTTTGATACACAAGCTTAAGTGTAAAACTCCTTATGAGTTGCTTAAGGGAAAGAAACCTAAAATTAATTATTTTAGAGTATTTGGTTGTATTGTTTATATTCATAATAATAATAAAGAATATATTAGAAAATTTGAAGCAAAAGCTTCAATGGGAATCATGCTTGGATATTCCCAAGTAAGCAAAGCTTATAGGGTTTATAACAAATCTACCTGTAAAATTGAAGAATCTGTGCATGTGTCTTTTGATGAGTCTCAGATGTTTTACAAGGAGAAGGAAAATTCTCCTTCCTCAAGTTCATTGCAGGTACCTGATGCCCCTCAAGAAATTCTTCAACTATCAACTCTTCAGATCACTGAATCAGACAGTGATGAAGACATTGCTGAAGCTGTTGTTGTACCACCAACAGTAGATCAAATTCCTCCTGAGGAATTAATCCCAACTGTTGCTGAAGATCACATCCCACCTGCTGATATTGTCACACTTAGAGATCACCCGACATCTCAAGTGATTGGAGACATATCAGCTGGTGTGCAAACAAGACATCAATTAAGACAGGATGTGATGCATGCTTGTTTCCTCTCACAGGTTGAGCCCCTCACCTTTAAAGATGCAGAGCTAGATCCCCACTGGATCATTGCAATGCAAGAGGAACTCAATCAGTTTGAGAGATGTAAAGTTTGGACTTTGGTTCCAAGACCTAAAGGCCAACTGATCATAGGCACCAAGTGGGTGTATAGAAACAAGTTGGATGCAAATGGAATTATAATAAGGAATAAAGCTAGGCTTGTAGCTCAGGGCTACAGACAGGAGGAAGGTATAGACTATGACCAAACCTTTGCTCCTGTTGCAAGGCTAGAAGCAATAAGGATCTTCTTGGCCTATGCAGCCTTCATGAAGTTTAAGGTGTTCCAAATGGATGTCAAAAGTGCATTCCTAAATGGTGAGCTTAAGGAAGAGGTGTTTGTTGAACAACCACCAGGGTTTGTTTCTTCAACTCAGCCTTCTCATGTGTTTAAGTTGCAGAAAGCTCTTTATGGACTAAAGCAAGCTCCTAGGGCCTGGTATGAGACCTTAGCTAGTTTCCTGTTAGAGCACAACTTTACTAGGGGAGTAGTTGATAGAACCCTTTTCGTCAAGCATCACAAGGACACAATCCTGTTAGTTCAGGTGTATGTAGATGATATTATTTTTGGCTCCACTGATCCCAAACTGTGCAAAAAGTTTTCCAACTTGATGCATTCCAAGTTTGAGATGAGTAGTATGGGTGTGCTGTCTTACTTTCTTGGTCTCCAAGTTAAGCAAGATGCTGATGGTATCTTCATCTCCCAATCCAAATATGCCAAGGAATTGGTAAAGAAATTTGGGATGGCTGATGCTTCAGCAATGCCTACACCCATGGCTACTAATGTAGTTATTGATTCTGATGATCACGGCAAGCCAGTTGATCAAAAGAATTATAGGGCCATTGTTGGTTCCCTATTGTATCTAACTGCAAGTAGGCCAGATATAATGTTTGCTACATGCCTTTGTGCTAGATTCCAGGTCAACCCCAAGGAATCTCATCTGATTCTTCTAAAGAGAATCCTGAGATACCTGAAGGGATGTCCAGATCTAGGACTTTGGTACCCAGCTGAGTCAGAATTTGAATTAATTGGATATTCTGATTCTGATTATGCTGGTTGCAGAGTTGACAGGAAGAGCACCTCAGGAACTTGCCAGTTCCTGGGAGAGAGATTGGTCTCTTGGTTCTGTAAGAAGCAGGCTTCTGTCTCAACTTCAACTGCAGAGGCTGAATATATAGCAGCTGCCAGTTGTTGTTCACAGATCCTGTGGATTCAAAACCAGCTTGTGGATTATGGTTACTCACACAAGAACACCAAAATCATGTGTGATAGTACCAGTGCTATCTCAATTGCACAAAATCCAGTGCACCACTCTAGAACGAAGCACATTGAGATTCGGCACCATTTCCTGAGAGATTGTGTGGAAAAGAACAAGATTTGTCTTGAGTTCATATCCACTGAGTTTCAGAGAGGTGATATATTCACCAAGCCCTTAGATGAACAGAAGCATCTGTTCTTTTTAGTTCAACTAGGCATGATCAATGGACGAGACTAAGTGTGACTATATCTGCCTATGTTGAAACTTGTTTGAAGATAGTCGAACGACGTTCGAAGATAGTCGATCGGGTCAAGCCCATCGTCGACCTATGGTTGATGAAAGTTTGTCTGATTGAAGATCGTCGACCGGCGTTCGACCATAGTCGAACAAGTCGAGCTCATCGTCGATCTCTGGATGACGATAGCCTGTTGTTTGAGAAGCCAGAAATAGTCGAACGATTGTCCGACTACTCTGCTTCTGAGCCGATCGTCGAACGGCCGTTCGACCATCGGGTCTAGTATCTTTTTAATAGATCGACTTTCTCCGGTCTAATATAAAGTCGATAGTCGATCTAGGTTAAAAGATCTTTTGCTTTATCGTCGACGGAGCGTGACTTTTCGCATTCTGTCTTCCCGCTTGCGATTTTCTGCCGCTTCGTCCCCTTCGTCTCCGCCGTCCTTCTCGCGCTTTCTCCAGCAATCAATGGCGATTTCTCCCGCAGTTCTAGCAGTTGTAAAGTTCGATGCAGGCTTCAGTGTTGATTTTGACGCCTTCAGTAGCTGCGAAGCAGGGATCGTGGAAGTTCTGCAGCTTTGTCGGGATCAAGGACTAGAGAGATTAATGTCTTCAAGGATTAAGTTAAATATACCCGAGATCAAGGAATGGGCTTTCACGTCGTCCTCCACCGACGATTCGATGACTGGCACCATCGGCGGAGAAGAGGTAATTTTATCTCCGGCCGTTCTGACTGATATTTTTGGATTAGTTAATGGTGAAGAAGATTATGAGCAAGATGCTCAAGAATTTGGAAGAATGTTAGTTGAGCTGGGACATACAGAGGGCATTCCCACCAAGCTGCTCAAAGTAAATTTCCCTTTCAAGATTAAGTTTCTTGCTGAGTTGGTCGGAAAAGTGCTCCTCGGTAAGCACTCTGCTCACGACAATATAATAAGGCAACAATTTGCACTAATGTGTGCAACTGTAAATCGGAAAAAGATTGATTGGGCAGGAGTTGTGTTTGATTTGATAAGGAAAAAGAATGGTAAGAAGGAAGTTACCCTAGGAAGGGTCATTGGAATTTTCCTGAAGGAAAGGTATCCCCATCTGCTGGTCTCCGCCGCAACAACAATAAATGCAAGCAAGAAGATGGACCCAAACCTGTTCTCTAAGTGGAAGAGAACCTTTGTGAAACCCGCTCTCACAGGGGTTGCTCCAGCGACATCTGAGAGCACTAGGACCGATTCGGTCGCTCCTCACCCTGTTGAAGCTGGCTCAGCTCTTTCCATTCCCTCTTCTTCTGCTATGCAGTCTGCCTCAGTTGAAGTTCCATCAACTTCAGCTGAAGTACGACTTTCCCCTTCTCCTGATAGAGAAACAACCACGGTTGTTCTCCCTTCCTCTCCAGCTTCTCCTCTTCCTGCTCATTCAGGCTAGGATATCTGCTCCTAGTTTTGATTTGTTAGGGTCTGAGAGGATTCCATCACCTCCTCCGTCTCCCATTCATTCTCCAGTTAACACTCATGTTAACTCCCCAGCTCCATCTCCTATTCAATCTCCAGTCCACACCATTCTTCATCCCAGCACTACTACCATATCTGCTGCAGCTCCATCCATTTCACTTCCATCTTCTTTTGAGATCACCCCAGCACTCATCTCCGGCATTCTGGAGTTGATTACCCCTTCAATCAAAGTTATGATTGAAGAGGCAATCGCTCCACTTGCTGCCTCCATTGATACCTTAACCGCTACCATCAAATCACTTTCCAAATCTGCTGAGCCCTCTTCCTCAAGGGGCCTGGTTTCAGTTTCCACTGAAATCAGGCAGGGGGAAATGTTCTGTGAAGATGTCTCAGAGCCTCCTGCATCCCTTCCAGCAGTAACAGATTCTGTGATGACAGTTCAAGTAGTGGCTGCTCCAGCTGAAAAAGAATCAGCCTCTGTGTTATCGGAAAAGGAAATATCTGATGCTATCATGTTATCTGAATTTGTTGTGAAAGTCTACTTAGAAGATCTCACCACTCCCGTGGTTGCAAATTTCCTAGAAGGGATTATTACATCCTACCTAGATGAATCTTGGGAGCTGGTCAAGTATGAAGGTAATTCATTCATCCGCTTTGTTGATGAGTCAATTAATTTGATAGTTTGTGAATTCCTGGAAGGAATGATTTCTATTTATTTAGCAGATCTGTGTTCATAATTTCTACAGATTATATTAGAGAAGATTTAGCTGCTCAGATTATAGCAGTTGTTTCTGAAGCTGATCCAGTTGTTACTAATATTCAAGTAGATCCAGAATTGGATTCTTTTTTAGATGATAGAGAAGATGAGTCTGAAAACCAGGATGAAATCAAAGCTGACACTCCTGTTCTGAGTGTGGAAGAAGAAAAAGCAAGAGCTGCCTGGAATCAAAGAGTACAAGATTCTTTAAAAGAAAAAGAGTTGCAAGTTGAAAAGTCAACCATTTGGGATGATTCACCAGGGTTGGATTTAGATTCCCTTCTGGCTCAGGATGCCATAGAAGAGGAAAGAGAGAAATCTGAACTGAAGTTAAAAGAAAAGGCTGTTTTTGAAGCTTATGATCCTTATGATAATCCTCCATCATCTCATTCTGATGATGAAGATGATTCTGATATGTCTGAGAATGCTAAGAAAAGGAAAGATGCTCAAAAGAAAAGGAAAGCAATTGCTCCTCCTCCTCCCAGCCGAGATAATGATACTCCATACTATATTCTTAAAGGGATTGACCCCAAATCGAAAGAATTTCAGCATTGGATGTGGTTCTCCAAGAACCAGCAGAAAGAAAGAAAGAGAACTAAGAGATATGACTCTCCTGCTCCCAGATGGACACCCAGAGGTCCTCCTCCACCTCCCAGTGCAGGAGCCTCTGGCAACCTCTCTGCGAATCCTTCTGTCTCCTCTGAAAAATCTGCTTCTTTTCAACCTCAGCCAAGGAAAAGTTATCAAAGTTCGCAAGGCAGATCGTATTCTGGCTCTCAAAGACAAGTGAAGGAGGTTGTGTTTCAAAGACCAACTTTTTCCCCTCCTCCTTCTCCAAAGAAAAGAATTCCATCTTCTATGCCAGTACAGTCTGAGAAAGCTGTTTCAAAAGGTAAGTAGTTCATTTTGTTTTAAAAATTCTAGCAAGATCCTTTTGCTAAGTCTGCTCCCATATCTTATCTAGATAATCAAGATAAAGAATCAGTTGCTGCTCCTCCTGAGTCTGTTTATGAAAGTCCTGAGCTTGATCCTAATTTTAGGATGGCTCGTTTTCACGAACTGGTTGGAGCAGCTCAAATAAGAAAAGCAAAGGCAGAAGGAAAAGATACTACTGGTTTAACCACCATGTCTGCATTCAGAAAGAAAGAGTTTGAAAAGTTCCAGGTTAATCCTGATGTTTTTGACCCCTCAAAATACATGGAAAAGCACCCTGAAGCAGTTGTCCCTAGGGCTGCAGAATTGAAGATCATTGGTGTGCAGGATTTGAAGCTGTCAAAGAAAGAAGCTGATGATCCTCTAAGGAAAATTTCTTTTGTTTCTAGCTCTTCTGTATCTAAGCCTGACTCTGTTGATCCTTAGTTTTATTTGTCTATTATCTATCTAACTGCTAGTTAATTGTTAACTATTTCCTGTATTAATTTTATTGCTCTTTAGCTAGCTATATTTTTTTTGTGTTTGAGAGACTTAACTCAAATAGGGGGAGATTGTTGGTACCCTAGTTTGATTTGAGTTTAGTCTTGCTTTTTTAGTCCCTTGACCCAAGAATTATCTATGGTCAATGGTTAGTAGTCTAGCTGTAGAGTCCTCACTTTTCCAGATTGAGAATTTGGTTAAGTAGTTTTTTCGTTCGACTATAGTCGAACGCCGCTCAACTATCGTCTATCGGCTGATCGACGATCGTCTATCAGTTGGTCGACGCTCTGTCTGCGTTGATAAGTCGACTATCTGTTGATAGGTCGACTATCTGCTTGGCGTGGTAGTTCGACTATCTGTCCTGATAGTTCAACTATCTGATAGTTCGACTATCTTTTGATAGGTCGACTATCTGGTCTCTTTTGATAGGTCGACTATCTGTTGATAGGTCGACTATCTGTTTTCTGAGATAGGTCGACTATCTGTTGATAGGTCGACTATCTGTTTTCTGAGGTAGGTCGACTATCTGCTTGATAGGTCGACTATCTGTTTGTGCTTGATAGTTCGACTATCTGTCCTGATAGATCGACTATCTGATAGTTCGACTATCTGCTCTGATAGGTCGACTATCTGCCGAGGTAGTTCGACTATCTTCTTCGATAGGTCGACTATCTGGATCGTTCGACTATCTGCCCGATAGTTCGACGATCTCCGTGCGTCGGTCGACGATCTCCGAAGGTCGTTCGACGCTTTCTGTCTGCCTTTATATTTTGTATTTATTTATTATATTTAATTAATTAATACATTTTCTGGCAAGTTGTTTCAGTTGATTTATGATAATATTTCCAGGCAATATCTGCTCTATTCTTTTTGCCTGAGTAAAATCTTTTTAGATAAAGTTGTTTGTCTTATTAGCTGTCTTTGTATTTTACTTTATCTGCTGACAGCCTTTATAGCCGTTAGACTGAAAAGTCTTCTTTTTGCTATAAAGAGTATTTCTCTGATGTGACTTTATTTAGTCCTTCTGTTATTTGATTTGATCCTTGCAGCTTCTTAGAAAGAGGTTCATTCCTTTTATAGGATATCCTGCTGCAGAGTTTGTTTTGCTGTGTGTTATTTGCAGCCCAGGTCTCAAGTTTCAGAAGAAGACAAGTAATTCAAATTGAAGAGAGCCGTTGCTTGCTGATGTTATAAAAAGGACCCTTTGAAGAAGGATTCAAGCTAGTTAAATAGTTAATAGCTAATAGCTAACCAGTTGTTCACTTAAGCTTTCAAGCCTTCATCAAGATCAAGTCTTCTGCTCTCAGCAATACTCATCTAACTGAGAAGTGTTAAGATCTTCTACTCCTCTTCAACCTGAGTTCTCCTGCTTTCAGGAAGTTCAAACTCAGAGTTCTCTTGAAGAAGAAGAAGAAGAAGATAGCTGCTTGAAGATCTTTAATTTTATTATTTATTATCTTCTTGTAGTTTTTTTTTCCTTCAGAGCTTTCTGAAGAGTTTTTCTGCACTGAAGCAAGACTTCACCTGGACATCTTTGAGCCAGGGGGAGCCTTGATTCTTTAGAGCTTTCTCTAGCTCAGTGCAAGTTTTTGTGCTTCTCTAATCTTTGTAAAATAGAGAAGACATCTTAACCTTCTTCCCCCTCCTGTACAGGGTTATTACTCCCTTCAAAAGTATCCCTTGGTGGCAGGGCACCTGATCAAAAACCTGTGCTTGGTTTTTAGACACCTGATCAAAAGTCTAAAGGGTTTCTGGATCTACCTGAAGCAGATCCTGTTGGTGGCAGGGCACCTGATCAAAAACCTGAGTGGATTCCTACCGTGTGGGTAGAAGAGTGGACGTACCCAAGTTGTTTGGGGAACCACTATAAATTTCCTTGTGTCGTCTGGATTCACTTGTTTAATTCCTGCATTGTGGCTGTGAATAGATATAACTAGGATTGCTAGTTGCTGATTAGGTTTTCCAAGCCTTAACTGTAATTACAGTTAGCTTGAGTTTGTGCACATCACTTGTGTTAGGCTATAGGGTTAAATCTATATCTATAATCTTTTCATTCCGCACTTCACTCCAAGGGAGTTGGGTAGACCATTAAGTTTTGTCTTGTGCAAAATTTGATAACTCTATTCACCCCCCCTCTAGAGTAGTATCTATCCCTTCACTTTCATACTGTACCATCTTTACTGTGCCATATTTTTTTGCCAAATTTATTGTGTCAAAATTACTGTGCCAAATATATTAAGCTATATTTAATGCTCCATATTTACTATACCATATTTAATGCCCCATATTTACTGTGCCATATTTACTGTGTCATGTTTACTGTTCCATATTTACTGTGCCATATTTACTGTGGCTTATTTACTGTGCCATATTTACTGTGCTATAATTACTGTGTCATATTTAATGTCTAATATTTACTGTGCCATATTTAACGGCCCATATTTACTGACTCATATTTACTGTAGCATATTGACTGTGCCATATTTACTGTGTCATATTTACTGTGCCAAATTTACTGTGCTATATTTACTGTATAATATTTACTGTGCCATATTTAATGTCCCTTATTTACTATGCCATATTTAATGCACATATTTACTGTGTCATATTTAGTATGTCATATTTAATGCCTCATATTTACTTTGTCATATTTAATGCCCAATATTTACGGTGCCATATTTACTGTATCATATTTACTGTGTCATTTTTACTGTGTCATATTTACCGTGCCATATTTACTGTGCCATATTTACTATACCATATTTAATGCCTTATATTTACTATGCCATATTTAATGACCCATATTTACTGTGTCATATTTAATGCCCCATATTTACTGTGTCATATTAACTGTGCCATATTTAATGCCCCATATTTAGTGTGTCATATTTAATGCCCCATATTTACCGAGCCATATTTTCTGTTCTATATTTACTATGTCATATTTACTATATCATATCTAATACCACATATTAACTGTGAAATATTTAATGCCCCATATTTATTGTGTCATATTTATTATGGCATATTTATTGTGCCATATTTACTATGTCATATTTACTGTGCCATATTTACTATGTCATATTTACTGCCCCATATTTACTGTGTCATATTTATTGCCCATATTTACTGTGGCATATTTACTGCGCCATATTTACTGCCCCATATTTATTATGTCATATTTACTATACTATAATTACTTTGTCATATTTACTGTGACATATTTACTAGGTCATATTTAATGCCTCATATTTACTGCGCATATTTACTGCCGCATATTTACTCCCCATATTTACTGCCCCATATTTACTGCCCCATATTTACTGCCCCATATTTACTGTGTCATATTTATTGTGTCATATTTACTATGTCATATTTAATGCCCTATATTTACTATGGCATATTTAATACCCTATATTTACTTGCCATATTAACTGTACCATCTTGACTGTGCCATATTTATTGTACCTTATTTACTGTGTCATATTTATTATGCCATATATATTATGCTATATTTAATGCTTCATATTTATTGTATCATATTTAATGCGCCATATTTACTGTGTCATATTTACTGTGCCATGTTTATTGTACCATATTTACTGTGCCATATTTAATGCTCCATATTTACTGTATCATATTTAATGACCCATATTTACTGTACCATATTTATTATGCCATATTTACTGTGTCATATTTACAGTGCCCTATTTACTATGTAATATTTATTGTGCCATATTTATTGAACCATATTTACTGTGTCATATTTACTGTGTCATATTTTCTGTGCCATATTTAATGACCCATATTTATTGTGCCATATTTAATGCCCCATATTTACTGTGTCATATTTAATATCCTATATTTACTGTGTCATATTTAATGCCCTATATTTACTGTGTCATATTTACTGTGTCATATTTACTGTGTCATATTTACGATGTCATATTTATTGTGTCATATTTACTATGCCATATTTACTGTGCCATATTTACTATGCCATATTTAATGCCCCATATTTTCTATGTCATATTTAATGCACCATATTTACTGTGTTATATTTACTGCCCCATCTTTATTGTGCCATATTTATTGTGTCATAATTACTTTGTCATATTTACTGTGTCATATTTACTGTGCCATATTTACTGTGCCATATTTAATGCCTCATATTTATTGCCCCATATTTATTGTGCCATATTTACTGTGTCATATTTTATGTGCCATATTTACTGTGTCATATTTGCTGTGCCATATTTACTGTGCCATATTTAATACCCAAATTTACTGTGTCATATTTAATGTCCCATATTTACTTGCCATATTTACTATACCATCTTGACTGTGCCATATTTATTGTGCCATATTCAGTCTGCCATATTTACTGTGCCATATATACTATATCATATTTAATGCTCCATATTTACTGTGTCATATTTAATGTCCCATATTTACTGTGCCATATTTACTGTGCCATATTTACTGTACCATATTTACTGTGCCATATTTAATGCTTCATATTTACTGTGCTATATTTAATGCCTCATATTTACTGTGCAATATTTATTGTGCCATATTTACGGTGCCATATTTGTAGTGCCCTATTTATTATGCCATATTTACTGTGCCATATTTACTGAGCCATATTTACTGTGTCATATTTACTATGTCATATTTTTTGTGCCATATTTAATGACTCATATTTTTTGTGCCATATTTAATGCCCCATATTTACTGTGCCATATTTTTGTGCCATATTTAATACCCTATATTTACTATGCCATATTTAATGCCCATATTTACTGTGCTATATTTACTGAGCCATATTTATTGTGTAATATTTACGGTGACATATTTACTGTGTCATATTTACTGTGCCATATTTAATGCCCCATATTTACTGCGCCATAATTACTGTGGCATATTTACTGTATCATATTTACTGTGCCATATTTACTGTGTCATATTTAATGCCCCATATTTACTGTGCCATATTTAATGCCCCATATTTATTGCCATATATTGACTGTGTCATGTTTACTGTTCCATATATACTGTGTTATATTTACTGTGTCATATTTACTATACCATATTTAATGCCCCATATTTACTGTACC
This sequence comes from Platanthera zijinensis, assembly GCA_039513925.1. Lineage (NCBI taxonomy): Eukaryota > Viridiplantae > Streptophyta > Magnoliopsida > Asparagales > Orchidaceae > Platanthera > Platanthera zijinensis. The sequence goes on along the minus strand of CM077094.1, from coordinate 175,496,895 downwards.
ATATTTAATACCCTATATTTACTCACCCATATTTACTGTGGCATATTTACTGTGTCATATTTACTGTGCTATATTTACTATGCCATATTTACTGTGTCATATTTAATGTCCCTTATTTACTATGCCATATTTAATGCCTATATTTACTATGCCATATTTACTGTTCCATATTTACTGTGCCATATTTAATGTCCAATATTTACGGTGCCATATTTAACGGCCCATATTTACTGACTCATATTTACTATAGCATATTTACTGTGTCATATTTACTGTGACATATTTACTGTGCCAAATTTACTGTGTCATATTTACTATGCCATATTTACTGTGTCATATTTAATGTCCCTTATTTACTATGCCATATTTAATGCCTATATTTACTGAGCCATATTTACTGTGTCATATTTACTATAACATATTTAATGCCCCATATTTACTTTACCATATTTAATGCCCTATATTTACGGTGTCATATTTACTGTATCATATTTACTATGTTATATTTACCGTGCTATATTTACTGTGCCATATTTAATGTACCATATTTAATGCCCTATATTTACTATGCAATATTTAATGACCCATATTTACTGTGTCATATTTAATGCCCCATATTTACTGTGTTATATTTAATGCCCCATATTTACTGTGTCATATTTACTGTGTCATATTTAATGCCCCATATTTATTGTGCAATATTTACTGTACTGTATTTACTGTGACATATTTACTATATCATATTTACTATGTCATATTTACTGCCTCATATTTACTGTATCATATTTACTGTAGCATATTTAGTATGTCATATTTACTGTATCATATTTACTGTATCATATTTACTGTGTCATATTTACTATGTCATATTTAATGCCCTATATTTACTGTGTCATATTTAATGATCCATATTTACTGACATATATTTACTTTGCAATGGTTACTGTTTCATATTTATTGTGTCATATTTACTATGTCATATTTAATGCCCCATATTTACTGTACCATATTTAATGCCCCATATTTACTGTGACATATTTACTATGCCATATTTACTGCGCTATATTTACTAAGACATATTTACTGTACCAGATTTAATGTCACATATTTACTATGCCATATTTAATGTCTATATTTACTGTGTCATATTTATTGTGACATATTTAATGCCCCATATTTACTTTGCCATATTTAATGCCCCATATTTACGGTGCCATATTTACTGTGCCATATTTACTATGCTATATTTACTATGCCATATTTATTTTTTTATTTTTACTGTGTCATATTTACTATACCATATTTACGGTGTCATATTTAATGTACCATATTTACTGTGTCATATTTACTGTACCATATTTACGGTGTCTATTTAATGTACCATATTTACTGTACCATATTTACGGTGTCATATTTACTGTACCATATTTACTGTGTCATATTTAATGCCCGATATATACTGCTCCATATTTAATGCTCAATATTTACTGTGCCATATTTACTGTATCATATTTACTGTGTCATATTTACTATTCCATATTTACTGTACCATATTTACTTTGTCATATTTACTATGCCATATTTACTGTGCTATATTTACTATGCCATATTTACTATGTCATATTTAATGCCCCATATTTACTATGTCATATTTAATGCGCCATATTTACTGTGTCATATTTACTGCCCCATATTTATAGTACTATATTTACTGTGCCATAATTACTTTGTCATACTTACTATGCATATTTACTGTACAATATTTACAGTGCAATTTTTAGTGCCATATTTACTGTGCCATATTTAATGCCCTATATTTACTATGCCATATTTAATGTCCCATATTTACTTACCAAATTTACTGTACCATCTTTATTGTGCCATATTTTTTATGTCATATTTACTGTGCCAAATTTACTGTGCCATATATACTATGCTATATTTAATGCTCCAAATTTACTATGCCATATTTAATGCCCCATATTTACTGTGCCATATTTACTGTGCCATATTTACTGTGCCATGTTTACTGTTCTATATTTACTGTGCCATATTTAATTTCCAATATTTATGGTGCCATATTTAACGGCCCATATTTACTGACTCATATTTACTGTAGTATATTTACTGTGCTATATTTACTGTGCCATATTTACTGTGTCAAATTTATCGTGCCATATTTACTATGCCATATTTATTGTGTCATATTTAATGTCTCGTATTTACTATGCCATATTTAATGCCTATATTTACTGTACCATATTTACTGTGTCATATTTACTATAACATATTTAATGCCCCATATTTACTTTACCATATTTAATGCCCCATATTTACGGTGTTATATTTACTGTATCATATTTAATGTGCTATATTTACCATGCTATATTTATTGTGCCATATTTACTGTATCATATTTAATGCCCTATATTTACTATGCCATATTTAATGACCCATATTTACTATGCCATATTTAATGCCCCATATTTACTGTGTCATATTTACCGTGCCATATTTAATGCCCCATATTTATTGTGAAATATTTACTGTACTGTATTTACTGTGCCATATTTACTATGCCATATTTACTGTGTCATATTCACTGCCTCATATTTACTATATCATATTTACTATAGCATATTTACTATGTCATATTTACTGTGTCATATTTACTATATCATATTTACTGTGTCATATTTTCTGTGCCATATTTAATGCCCTATATTTACTGTGTCATATTTAATGATCCATATTTACTGGCATATATTTACTTTGCAATGGTTAATGTTTCATATTTATTGTGGCATATTTACTATGTCATATTTAATGCCCCATATTTACTGTACCATATTAAATGCCCTATATTTACTGTGATATATTTACTATGCCATATTTACTGCGCCATATTTACTATGCCATATTTACTGTGCCATATTTAATGTCACATATTTACTATGCCATATTTAATGATAATATTTACTGTGTCATATTTATTGTGACATATTTAATGCCCCATATTTACTTTGCCATATTTAATGCCTCATATTTACGGTGCCATATTTACTGTACCATATTTACGATGCTATATTTACTATGCCATATTTATTTTTCGATTTTTACTGTGTCATATTTACTGTACCATATTTACGGTATCATATTTAATGTACCATATATAATGCCCTATATTTACTGTGTCATATTTAATGCCCCATATTTACTATGCCATATTTAAGGTTCAATATTTACTGTGCCATATTTACTGTATCATATTTACTGTGCCATATTTATTATTCCATATTTATTGTACCATATTTACTTTGTCATATTTACTATGCCATATTTACTGTGCCATATTTACTGTGTCATATTTACGGTGCCATATTTACTGTGTCATATTTACTGTGTCATACTTACTGTGTCATACTTACTGTGCCATACTTACTATGTCATATTTACTGCTCCATATTTACTGTGCCATATTTACTGTGCTATATTTACTGTGCTATATTTACTGTGCCATATTTACTATGTAATATTCACTATGCCATATTTAATTCCCAATATTTACTGTGCCATATTTAATGCCCCATATTTACTATGCCATATTTACTGTATCATATTTACTGTGTCATATTTACTGTGCAATTTTTACTATGTCATATTTAATGCCCTATATTTACTATGCCATATTTAATTCCCCATATTTACTGTGCCATATTTACTATGCCATATTTACTGTGTCATATTTACTGTGACATATTTACTGTGTCATATTTACTGTGCCCTATTTACAGTGCCAAATTTAATGCCTCATATTTACTGTGTCATATTTAAGGCTCCATATTTACTGTGCCATTTTTAATGTCCCATAGTTACTATGTCATATTTATTATACTATATTTATCATGCCATATTTATTGTGGCATATTTGGTGCCACATATTTACTGTGCCATATTTAATGCTCTACATTTACTGTATCATATTTAATGCCCCATATTTACTGTGCTATATTTACTGTGTCATATTTACTGTACCATATTTACTATATCATATTTACTGTGCTATATTTACTGTGCCATATTTAATGACCTATATTTACTATGTCATATTTAATGCCTCCTATTTACTGTGCCATATTTAATGCCCCATATTTACTGTGCCATATTTACTGTCCCATATTTACTGTGCCATATTTACTATGCCATATTTATTATGCTATATTTACTTTGTCATATTTACTTTGCAATATTTACTGTGCCATATTTAATGCCCTAATTTTTTATGTCATATTTAATTTCCCATATTTACTGTGCTATATTTACTGTGTCATATTTACTGTGTCATATTTATTGTGTTATATTTACTATGTCATATTTACTATGTCATATTTACTGTATTATATCTAATACCCCATATTTACAGTGGCATATTTAATCCTCCATATTTACTGTGAGTTATTTAACGCCCCATATTTACTGTGCCATATTTACTATGTCATATTTATTATGCCATATTTATTGTGACATACTTACTATGCCATATTTTTTGTGTCTTTTTTACTATGTCATATTTAATGCCCATATTTACTGTGCCATATTTAATGCACTATATTTACTGTGCCATATTTAATGCCCCATATTTACTATGCCATATTTACTGCCCAAAATTTACTGTGTCATAATTACTTTGCAATATTTACTGTGTCATATTTACTATGTCATATTTACAGTGACATATTTATTGTGTCATATTTAATGCCCCATATTAACTGTGTCATATTTACTACGCCATATTTATTTAATCATATTTACTATGCAAAATTTAATGCCTCATATTTACTATACCATATTTTATGCCCCATATTTACTTTGCCACATTTAATGCCCCATATTTACTATGAAATATTTAATGCCCCATATTTACTTTGCCATATTTAAAGCGTCATATTTACTGTGCCATATTAACTGTATCATATATATTGTGTCATATTTACTATGCCATATTTACTGTGCCATATTTACTCTGCCATATTTAATGCCCCATATTTACTATGTCATATTTAATGCCCCATATTTACTATGCCATATTTACTACCCCATATTTATAGTGCTATATTTACTGTGCTATAATTACTTTGTCATCTTAACTGTGCCATATTTACTGTGCCATATTTATTGTGTCATATTTACTGTGCCATATTTAATGTCTCATATTTATTGTCCCATATTTACTACCCCATATTTATTGTGCCATATTTACTGTGCCATATTTACTATGTCATATTTAATGCCCCATATTAACTATGTCATATTTAATGCCCCATATTTACTTGCCATATTTACTGTACCATCTTTACTGTGCCATATTTTTTTGCCATATTTATTATGCCAAAATTACTGTGCCATATATACTATGCTATATTTAATGCTCCATATTTACTATGCCATATTTAATGCCCCATATTTACTATGCCATATTTACTGTGTCATGTTTATTGTTCCATATTTACTGTGTTGTTGGGTACATTGGAAAATGTGTACCTGATTTGAAGAAGCCCAACCTAGCTCAATGATATACATCAAGGTGTATTTGATGTTGTTTTTGAGTTGACATGTGCTGGTGAAGAATTGATAAAGTATGCAGAAAAAAATTCTAAGTCCAAGTGTCGACACAGAGAAGGATGTGTCGACACATAGAAGAAATTAGTCGATATCAACACTGGGAAGCAGTGTCGACACATAGCAGTTAGTCTACAACTACACTGGGAAAAAGTGTCGACACAGAGGAAGTATGTCGACACATAGCAGTTAGTCTACAATGATACTGGGAAAGTGTGTCGACACAGAAGAAGTAAGTCGACACAACACTGGGAATTTGTGTCGACACAGAAGAAAAGCGTCGACCTCAACATTGGGAAAATGTGTCGACACAAAAGGATATAGTCGACCTCAAGTTTGTCGACACCAGCAGTATGTGTCGACACAGAAGAATATAGTCGACCTCAAGTTTGTCTACACCAGCAGAATGTGTCGACACATTGTGATTAAGTCGACACATTACAGCAGAGTTAAAAGAAGATTGTGTCGACACATTGAAGGGTCAAGAACAAGTTATTTTCAGAAGAAGCTGTGTCGACTCAAAGGCAACTTAGTCGACATCACTGAAGACTGTGTCGACACCAAAGTCAATTGTGTCGACACAGATAGACAGATGGTCTCGACACTTTCTGACAGACTGTCTCGACAACTTGTGGTTCAAGACTAAGGCACAGGACTTGTTTGAAGACTTGACAGCTGTGGGTTGCCACCGGTTAACTGAAGCTGTCAGACTTGTCAGAAAACGGTTAGAAACCGGATCAGCCGGTTACCATGAAGAAAGTCTATAAATAGACAGATTCAGAAGGAGAAAGTAACCTTTTGATATACATTATTGAGAATCAAAAAGTTGAGAAGGATTACAATCCAATTCATTTCAAGAAAGTGCTAGGCACTTAAGAAGATCTTCTCCGGAAGATCTAAGAAGACTATCTAAGGATAGATCAAAGAAGAGTTCTAATCAGAATTCAGAAGAATCATTCAAAGTGCTGGATAGAGAGAGATCAAGCCAGAATTTGAAGAAGAAGAAAGAAACCACCAGTGGATTCTCAAGAAGCTATTTGGAAATCAACTCAGCTAAGTTCATATTCAAGAAGCTTTGAAGAAAGCTCAGATACAGTTGATTTCATCAGCTGATCAAGAATTGTCTTGGCCTTTTCTCTCTCAATTTAGGCAAGACAGTTAAATAATCTTTTCCATATTTCTGTAGGATCTGTTTACACAGATCTGAGTTGTAAGCCTATGTTATAAAGGCTGAGTGTAGGAGTGTTGTACTCTGAGTGGTAGGGCTGTGTGCCTGAGTGTAGGAGAAGGGTCTTCTCTGAGTTGTAGGCCTTGGGGCAAGGCTGAGGTAGGGCTGTTGTGCCTGAGTTGTAGGAACCAGTTGGGTTCTGAGTTGTAGGATCTGTTGATCTGAGATTAGTGGAAGTTTGGCCGAATCTAGCATACTGCTAGATAGGTGAAGGGGGAAAGTGGATGTACCCAGACCTTGGGGAACCTGAAAGTTAGGTGATAAGATCTAACAGCCTCTAGAGGGGGGGTGAATAGAGTAAGTTCAAATAAATTGATATATTTAAAACCTTTAGATTTACTTAGTGTAGGTAGTGAGTGATGCAGACAGATAAATATATTTAAAGTAAAATCACACAGCACACAAGCAAGAAGAAAAGCAATCCACAGAAGACACAAGGAAATTTATAGTGGTTCCCCAAACTTGGGTAGTCCACTCTTCTATCACCCCTTGATAGGAATCCACTGCAGGATGCTTGATCAGGTGTCCTGGGCACCACCAGATTTTTTGATAAGGTGTCTTGCCACCACTGATTTTGACAAGGTCTCAGCTAACCAAAAGGTAACTTTTGAAGGGAGTTAAAACCCTGTACAGAAGAGGTAAGGTAAGAAGGGTTGAGTTTGCTTCTCTGTCAACAATCAGAGAGAAGCTAGTGGATGTAGATGTTGTCAAAGCTCCCCCTGAGATATAGAAGTTCAGGTAGAAGAAGCTTTGCACAAGGGTGACAGGCTCTTCACTGCTTGTCCTTCTTCAGCAATAGATGACTCAGAAACTGAGTGTTTGATGTCTGAAGGTAGAAAGCAAATTGAGAAGAGTTGAATGCAGAGGCAGAAGAGGTTTCAGAGAATGTTGATCAAGATGTTTCTCTGAGTGTAGTTCTTCTCTGTAAATTCTCTGCAGACCGATTTCTTGAGAGAGAGATGAAGATAGATGTTCTCTGTGTTATCAGAATGAATGTTCTTCCTGTTCTCCTTGTCTCTCTCGAATAGATCTCTGAGTAATGGGATTATTACTTTTTTTTTATTGATAGCCGTTGGCAGGGCATTTAATGTATTCCATAACTGTCCATGCCTAGAAGGAAAGCCTTAATTGATTTCCATTGAAAATTCCTTGAGATATGGAGCAATTAAGTCTTGAAACGGCCAGGGGATCTCTTGCAATAACTGCTTGAAAAATCTCTCATTTGAATTTCAAATGTCGACAGACGGGAGAACTTAAAACGTCGAACTCATCCTGAAGCGTCGATCTGAGCTCGACTGACCGTCGATCAGAGAGTAAAATTGAAGCAGAGAGATACACGCCAAAACGTCGAGCAGAACTCGACGTTACGTCGAACTGAGAACAACGCTGCGTCGAGCTGCGATCGACTGTGCGTCGAGCAGCGGTCGACTATGCGTCGAGCTGAGGACGACTCTACGTCGAGCTGGGGTCGACTCTCCGTCGAGCTGAGCAGAACTAAATCTCAAATAACCTAAGTTCTAAACTCACACTCAATGACCTATGCTATACAATTAGGTCAACATCCTTAGCATAGTTATCCTGACCCAAATATAAAAAGGGTGTTCCAACAATCTCCCCCTATTTGGATTAGGATTACTATTCACATGAATTTAAGGAAATTAAAAATGCATACAGACATTTGAAATACTGAAAATCAAGAACACAGATGGAAGCAGGAGCAGATAAGCAACTATCAAAGATGTTTATGGCAGTAGCATAGAAGATAAGCCATCTTACATTTACTTCTTCTTAGGCTCTTCTTCAAAGCCTTTCTTGAATTTGATTTCCCTTTGAGGGTTGGCAATGTCTTTCTTTGATCTGTAATCTTCAGAAGTCCCCAATGAAGTTATGCTCTTTCCAGAGGGAGGAACAGCAGCAGGATGTAACTCCATGTATCTATCAGCATCAAAGAATTTGCTAGAATGATATTTGTCTAATTCCTGTCTTCTTTGGTCTGACATTGTGCTTATGTTGGAAGTGTCCAGTCCCCTTTCTTTGTTCTTCTTAATTAGGTCTAGGGCAGCAAGCTCAGCCATCCTAGCCTTCCATGCAGTAGGGTTGTTAACTGGATCATCATATGAAATAGGAGGCTCATACTTATTACTTTGATCTGAAGGAATAGGTTTCTGCCTTACACCCTCATTGAGCTTAAAGGGAAAGGGACCAGTGGTTGAAGCAATGGTCTTTCCTTCCCTTTGATAAGGTTGGGGTCTGGCTTGACCTCTAGCTTGATTACCTCTAGAAGATCCTTTGGATTGATTTCCTCTTGATTGATAACCTCTAGATTGGCCACCTCCTTGTCCTCTCCTTGACTGATAAGTCTTGCCTTGGAAGGAGGATGTTGGAGGTTTGCTTACTGGGTTAGCACTGCCTCCTGCACCTGGAGAAGGAGGAGGTGGAGGAGGAGGAAAGTCAAAAGACTTGGAATCTCCTTTCTTGAACTTCTTTTTCTTTCTCATTGCCTTGAGCTGATTTTTAGAGAACTGCATCCATGGCTCAGTAATCTTGCATTTGTGCTGTATGTAATAAGGGATGTCATGGTCAGTAGCCCTTTCCATTGGAACTCTCTTTAGATCTTTGCTTCTAGCTTTCCTCTTTTTAGCAATAGTTGCAGAAGAGTCATCAGAGCTAGTTGCAAACTCATCAGAGGAGCTGCTTTGGATATGATCATAGGGATCATAATAATCATCTTTTGATGCACTTTCTGAAACAGGAGGAGGAGCATCTGCCAGTGTAGATGACTTATCTAGCACTGCAGGGAAAGAAATGGTTTCAGGAGCAGCAGGCACTGAATCAGCTAAGTCACTCAAGACTTCAGAAATCACAGCCTCAACAGAAATGGCTGGATAACTTTCACTAGCAGGAGCTGAGGCTACCACTGCATCAGAAACAGAAGAAACAAAAGAACTGGCAGGAGCAACAGCTACCACTGCCTCAGAAACAATAACTTCAGCAGGAGCAAGGGCTTCCACTGCATCAGAAGTGTTAAGAACCTTATCAACAGTCATGTTATCAACAGACTGATCATCATCAATAATATCAACAGAATCAGAACAAATATGAGCAACAGACTCATTTGCAGGAGCATCAGCTACCACTGCATCATCTTCAAGAATCATCTTATCACAACCAACAACAGCAGCAGCAAAGGGAATGATGGCCCTGGACAGATCTTCAGCAAGCAGTAACTTGTGAGAGCTGAAGGATCTTCTGAAAAATGATGCTGGTACTGTCACAATAGAATCTTCAACTGGAGGTGGACTGAATTCTCTATCTGCAATCTGAACATCTGAAACAAGCATCTCTTCACAATCAACAGAAGGCAGCTCTTCTTCTACCAAAATCTCCCCCTGCCTAGATTCAGTAGCAACTGATTCTAGGCCCCTAGAAGAAGGGCCAGCCACAGCAGGAGAGAGGGAAGAGAGCTTTGAAGAAATAGAGTCCAAAGATCTGATTATTGGAGCTAGGGAAGCATCCAATAAGGAGGACAACCTTGGAGCCAAGAGCTCATAGAGCTTATTAGCCAAGGGAAGCAGATCTACTTGCTCAGACTGTTGAGCAGAGGTAGAGGGGAGAGAAACAGATGCAGCAGGAGAAGATGATGGTATAGAAGGAAGAGGAATGGAGGGTTCAATAATGGAGGACATGATGAGGTCTGAGAATGAGGGCTCAGCAATGTTATCATGTGAATCATCCAAGAAGGAATCATCTTGATTGATCTCAATGTCCATTGGAGGGAAGTAATGAAGAGGATCAAATACTTCAGAAGTGGTGGTAATGGATGGAGGAAGAGAAGATGCAATAGTGTCAATGGATGATGTTTGCAAAGGGGATGAGAGCTGAGAAGTTGATGGAGTGAAGGTGGTTGGAAAGCTGAATGAAGGAGAGATGGTGATTGATGGCCTGGCTTCTTCTACTAGGTCAGTTGACTGAGGGTGAGTGGCCACAACAGCCCTTGTTTCAGTAGAGGATTTCATTGCTGCAGCAGCCTTGGGATTTACAATCTTCCTGTCCCATTTTCCAATCAGGGCACAGGTCAACCTCTTTGAAGCATTAATGTGCTTGGAGGTTACCAGAAGCTGTGGGCAGACATGATGAAGCAACAATCCCAAAGTCCTTCCAAAATGAACATAGGTCTTATTGACCTTTTTCTTCACTAAATCAAACAGTAATTCTCCCCAATTTAGGTGCTTTTTATCTAGGAGGGCAGCCATGATGCAGAATTGTTGCCTGGTAATAGCATCATGTGCTGTCCTCTTAGCACAGATGACCTTGCCTACCACATCAGCTAAAAGCCTAAATTCAATGGCAAGATCCACTTTCAGCAATTTGGAGGCATTCTCAGAAGAATGACCCATTCTGTCTAGCATTGCAGCATACTCCTCATTTGACAATTCCAAGCTGTCATTTCCATTCTCTAATTCAAAAGCTTCAGTAAAAGTAGCAGGAGATATTGATACCTGAGTTCCAGAAATAGAACCAGTAATAGTGCTCTCATCTGTATTAGCTGCTGTATATATCCACTCTTTAATTTCAGTCTCTGCCATGGGCATTCTTGTTGACATAAACTTCACTAGTTTCTGTTCTTTAAATAGCTCCAGGATATCCAGAAAATTCTGTGAGGAACCTTCAAAGGAATCCAAGTCGATGTCGAAACCATAATCGAACTTCATTGCCGTCAATATGTTTGCTGGAATCGCCATTATCTGCAGAATACCTCTCAAGAACAAGTGTAAAAGCTTTGGAGGGAGAATGTAGTTGCAGGAAATACGAAAGCGCAAATGACATCGACGCCGAGAAGATGATTTTATACTAGGGTTCGACGCAGAAAAGGAAATAACGTCGAGCTTAGTTCGACGCTAAGAGGCTCTAGGGGAAACGAAGAGACTCGATGGCGTTCAGCTAAGTTCGACGTTCGCCGTTTTGAAGGTCGACGGTCGACGCTATTAGGGATGCTGAACGTCGAGCTCTGGTCGACGTCAATTAACGTCGTCGACCGAAACAGAAACTTAACAAACTCTAGACAGAGTCGATCTCTGGTCGACGCAAAAGATGAGGTCGACGGTCGACGCTATATAGCGGTCGACGGTCAGTCGATCTCCGGTCGACGTTTTCAAGTGAAAAGCGTCGAGCGTCGAGCAGAGTTCAGACAGAACCTCTAGATCTAACAGCCTCTAGATCCTTAAGGAAGAGATACATTTGCCTAGATTTTGTTATTTTTATGGTTTCAAAATCTTGTAAATTAATTTATGCTATCTCCATCTATCATTCCCAACTGATTAAGGAAGAAGAAGTGTTTCTTTTCATCCAAAGGTTTGGTGAAAATATCTCCCCTTTGTAAATCAGTAGAAATATACTCTAGTACTATTTTATTCTTTTCTACATTATCCCTTAAGAAATGATGTCTGATCTCTATGTGCTTTGTCCTACTATGGAGAACTGGATTTTGAGCAATACAAATTGCACTAGTATTATCACAAAGAATTTTTGACTTCTCTAAGTTGTAACCAAAGTCTAGGAGCTGGTTTTGAATCCACAATATCTGTGAGCAGCAACTTCCTGCAGCCATGTATTCAGCTTCAGCAGTTGATGTAGACACAGATGTTTGCTTTTTGCAAAACCAGGAGACAAGTCTATCACCCAGGAATTGACAAGTTCCACTGGTGCTTTTCCTGTCTACTCTACATCCAGCATAATCAGCATCTGAAAATCCAGTGAGATCAAATCCTGAATCATGTGGATACCAGAGACCTAGATTTGGACAACTTTTTACATATCTAAGAATTCTCTTAACTAATGTGAGGTGTGACTCTCTAGGGCTCACTTGGAACCTAGCACATACACATGTAGCAAACATAATATCTGGTCTGCTAGCTGTAAGATATAAAAGAGAGCCAATGATTGCTCTAAAATTAGTCTGATCAACTGGTTTACCAGATTCATCAGCATCTAAGACAGCATTAGTAGGCATAGGTGTTTTCATAGAAGATGCATCTGACATACCAAATTTCTTAACCAATTCTTTTGCATACTTGGTTTGAGAGATGAATATGCCATCAGCATGTTGTTTGATTTGCAATCCTAAGAAAAAGGAAAGCTCACCCATGCTACTCATTTCAAACTTTGAGTGCATAAGTTGTGAGAACTTTTTGCATAAGCTTGTATCAGTAGACCCAAATATTATATCATCTACATATATTTGTACTAGTAGGATATGGGACTTATGGGTTCTAATAAAAAGAGTTTGGTCTACTCTACCCCTTTTAAAATCATTCTCAAGCAAAAAGGAGGCTAAGGTCTCATACCATGCTCTTGGAGCTTGCTTGAGGCCATATAAAGCCTTATGTAATTTGAAAACATGTTCAGGAAGGGTTGAAGAGATAAAACCTGGAGGTTGCTTGACATAGACTTCTTCCTTGATGTCTCCATTGAGAAATGCACTTTTAACATCCATTTGGAAAACTTTGAACTTCTTGTGTGCAGCATAAGCAAGGAAAATTCTTATGGCCTCCAACCTTGCAACTGGTGCAAAGGTTTGGTCATAATCAATCCCTTCTTCTTGACAATAGCCTTGAGCAACAAGCCTTGCCTTGTTTCTCACAATGATCCCTTGATCATCTAGCTTATTCCTGAAAACCCACTTAGTTCCAACAATTTGATGGTTTCTTGGTTTTGGAACCAATTCCCATACTTTGTTCCTTTCAAACTGGTTTAGTTCCTCTTGCATTGCAATGATCCAGTTTGGATCTTGCTCTGCATCTTGAATAGTTTGAGGCTCTATTTGGGAGAGAAAACAGGTGTGCATCAGATGTTGATTTATCTGATTTCTGGTTTGCACACCTTCTGAAATTTCTCCAATCACTTGGGAGATTGGATGATCTCTTATTGTTACTAAATCAACAGTGGGTGTTGATTGTTCACCAACCTGTGTTGTTGTTTCCTCTTGTGGAACAACAACTGGCTCTCCATTTGGTTCTGAAATTTGATCTGTATCTTCACTCTTATTGCTAGCAGCTTCTTGTTGAGTTGTTGAAGATAGATTTCCCTCATCCATGATGGTTAACTGATTAATATTTTCAGCTAATGATTGTACCTGTAAGTGATCTATGGTAGAAGAATTCTTCTCCTTATAAGACATATTAGATTCATCAAAGGTAATATGCATGGACTCTTCAATTTTATGAGATGATTTGTTATACACCCTATAAGCTTTGCTGTTCAAAGAGTATCCCAGAAACACTCCTTCATCAGCCTTAGCTTCAAATTTTGCTAAATATCTCTTGTCATTATTGTGAATGAAACAAATGCAACCAAAAATTTTGAAAAAGCTAACTTTAGGTTTCTTCCCTTTGAGCAATTCATAAGGAGTCTTATCCTTTAGTTTATGTATCAGGCTTCTATTCAAAACATAATTGGAGGTGTTCACAGCCTCTGCCCAAAAGGTTAGAGGAAGATGAGCATCTGTCAATAATGTTGTGGCTGATTCAATTAAGGTTCTATTTTTCCTTTCAACTACCCCATTTTGTTGAGGAGTTCTAGGAGCTGAGAAAGTGTGCCTGATCCCTTCATTCTGACAGAACTCTTGCATAAGAAGAGAATCAAACTCTGTCCCATGATCACTTCTGATCAGGGCTATATGAGTATTGAACTCAATCTGTATGCTCTTGAGAAAATCTGTCAAAATTTTGAAGTTATCAGACTTCTTTCTTAGGAAGAACACCCAAGTGAATCTTGAGAAGTCATCTACAATCACTAAGGCATAAGATTTCCCCCCTAGACTTTGTACTGTAGTAGGTCCAAAAAGGTCCATGTGCAACAGATACAAAACCCTAGGTGAATCACTCTTGTTAAGTGATTTGAAACTATTTTTAGTTTGCTTTCCTAGTTGGCAAGCCTTGCAGAGTCCTTCCTTCTTGTAGGGACCAGAAGGTAGTCCTCTAACAAGGTTGAGTTTAGACAACCTAGCAATAGTTCTAAGGTTAACATGTCCTAATCTTTTATGCCAAAGCTCATTTGGCTTACTAAGGGAATTAAAAAGGCATATGTCTACTTTAGAAGAATTAAAATCTACTAGGTATATGTTATCTTGCCTATTTCCAATCAACACAATATTATTATCTAGAGCAATATTACATACTAGATCAGTGAACCAAACCTGATAACCAGCATCACAAAGTTGACTGATGCTGATTAAGTTGTGCTTCAGTCCTTCCACATAGGCTACCTTCTTGAAAGTGATTGAGCCTATTTTGACTTGACCATATCCCTTGGTTTGTCCAAAATTGGAGTCACCAAAGATTACTCTTGGTCCAAGCTTTGCTTTGAAGGATGAAAGATTGCTTTTGGTTCCTGTCATATGTTTGGAGCAACCACTATCCAGGTACCAATGCTGGTTCACCACTGGATAGCTCTTCATCTGCACATGTAACAGCTTAGTTGTTTTTCACCCAGTTCACCTTGGGTTGAGGTTGATAACCAATGAAATCAGAAATGAATGACATTTCAGGCTGACTCTTATAGCCTTCAGGATGATATCTCCTAGGAGGAATCACCCATTCAGCATAAGGGTTAGGCTGAGATGTAGGATACTTGATATTCAATTTAGATTTATCCTGTGCAGACAACCCAGAACTCTGAGCTCTGTTCGACGCACGTCGACCTAAGTTCGACGCTGAAGTTTCAGGACGTCGAGCTCCATTCGACGCTTGAACAGGCCTACTTTCAGGGACAACAGCAAGTCGACCTGAGTTCGACGTGTGTCGACCTGAGTTCGACGCTTCAGCAAGGTGTTGCTGATTCTTGTTAGAACGGCGTCGAGCTCTGGTCGAAGGACGTCGAGCTCTGTTCGACGTTTTCTGTTGAACTTGAAGTTGCTTAGGTAGATCAGAATTTTTTCTGGCTACTACCATAATTCCTTTACCCTTGTTACTGGTAAATTTTATGGGAGTTGTTAGCACTATAGGTTGGCTTGGAGAGGCACCCAAACCTAGTGAACCACTCATTCTTGAGTTCACTGTGCTTGTGATGTCTATTAGCTTGAGGCTCCTCCCATTGAGAGTTTCCTCTAGCTGTTTAGCCTTGGATAGCTCACTCTTTAGTGAAGCTATCTCCTCCCTACAGCACTCTAACTCATCAGAGAGCTTGAGATTATTTGCACTTAATGTGCTGTAATCAGACAGTTGACTTCTAAGAGAATCATTTGTCTTCTCTGCTGTCAGCAAGTCTATGCACATTGATTTAAATCTAAACTTGAAATCATCAGAAGAAAAATCAAATGAGTCAAGTACCTGATCTTCACTCAATTCCTGATCAGTCACATATTCAGATTCATGCTCTGAATCTGAGCTGCTTTGTGATGCATTGATTGCCATCATGCAGAATCCTTTTTCTGTGGCATCATCCTCATCATCACTTGTGCTGGATGATTCTTCAGAATCTTCAGTATCACTCCAAGTTTCTGCAACAAATCCTTTCCTTGTATTTTTGGTGTTGTTGGAAGAGGATTTCTCATAATATTTCTTTGAATCTTTCTCTCTTTTCTTGTCTTTTCTTTCTCTCTTATCTTTCTTGTCTTTGCCTTGATTCTCAGGACAGTTTGGTGCAATGTGTCCTGGTTTCCTGCAGCCATAGCAAATAATTTCTTTATTATTAGATCTATCATACCTTGGCTTGTCTTGGTCCTTAGAAGACCATTTTCTGAAATTCTTCCTAGCCATCTTGTTGAATCTTTTGGCTAGTAGGCTTAGAAGTTCTTCATTGACTATCTCCTTCTCTTTAGGTACTTCCTCTGAAGCTTTGAGAGCTATTGTCTTCTCCACTTTGGGTGCAGGAGAAGATGTGTTTTGCTCCCCTTCTCTTGTCTTGACAAATTGCTCATAGGACTTGAGCTTGCCTAAGAGAGCTTCAGTGGATAGCTCAATTTGACTTCTGCCATCTTTGATTGGCCAGATTCTTGAATCCCAAGTGCTAGGTAGGCACATGAGAATTTTATCATTTATCTCAGTGAGAGATATATCCTTGTCCAGAGTTTTCAACTCACTGACAATGAGACTGAATCTGTTGTACATGTCAGCCACAGATTCAGCTGGAGCCATTTTGAAGTTCTCATACTGTGTTATCAGTTGAGCTCTTCTATCCTTTCTTTCATCAGCTGAACCTGAGACTATTTCAGTTAATTTGTCCCAGATTTCCTTGGCAGAATTGCATTCAGCAACTTTTTGGAATATGTCATCAGACATAGTTTGTGCCAATATGTTCATTGCTTTTGCATCAGCAACTTTCCACTTCTTTATATCAGTGTCTGTTCCTGCAGGAGGTGGAACAGCTGAAGTACTTGTTGAAGTAGGAGGTCTTGGACATTCTGTTAAGACACAATTAAAGATATCTTCATCAAAAGAATTCATGTAAAGTTTTATCCTTGCTTTCCAGAGTCCAAACTTGGAAAGATTGCACACTGGAGGTCTTGTGCTTGCATACTCCTTGTTTTGTGCCATGAGTTTTATAAAAACAATTTATAACAAAACAAAATAAAGTAACCACTCTATAGGGTTTGATCTTATCAAAGATCTTTGTGGTCCAGGTGTTAGCCTGAAGTAAAGACCAACCTCCCTCTGATACCAATTGAAAGTTAGGTGATAAGATCTAACAGCCTCTAGAGGGGGGGTGAATAGAGTAAGTTCAAATAAATTGATATATTTAAAACCTTTAGATTTACTTAGTGTAGGTAGTGAGTGATGCAGACAGATAAATATATTTAAAGTAAAATCACACAGCACACAAGCAAGAAGAAAAGCAATCCACAGAAGACACAAGGAAATTTATAGTGGTTCCCCAAACTTGGGTAGTCCACTCTTCTATCACCCCTTGATAGGAATCCACTGCAGGATGCTTGATCAGGTGTCCTGGGCACCACCAGATTTTTTGATAAGGTGTCTTGCCACCACTGATTTTGACAAGGTCTCAGCTAACCAAAAGGTAACTTTTGAAGGGAGTTAAAACCCTGTACAGAAGAGGTAAGGTAAGAAGGGTTGAGTTTGCTTCTCTGTCAACAATCAGAGAGAAGCTAGTGGATGTAGATGTTGTCAAAGCTCCCCCTGAGATATAGAAGTTCAGGTAGAAGAAGCTTTGCACAAGGGTGACAGGCTCTTCACTGCTTGTCCTTCTTCAGCAATAGATGACTCAGAAACTGAGTGTTTGATGTCTGAAGGTAGAAAGCAAATTGAGAAGAGTTGAATGCAGAGGCAGAAGAGGTCTCAGAGAATGTTGATCAAGATGTTTCTCTGAGTGTAGTTCTTCTCTGTAAATTCTCTGCAGACCGATTTCTTGAGAGAGAGATGAAGATAGATGTTCTCTGTGTTATCAGAATGAATGTTCTTCCTGTTCTCCTTGTCTCTCTCGAATAGATCTCTGAGTAATGGGATTATTACTTTTTTTTGATTGATAGCCGTTGGCAGGGCATTTAATGTATTCCATAACTGTCCATGCCTAGAAGGAAAGCCTTAATTGATTTCCATTGAAAATTCCTTGAGATATGGAGCAATTAAGTCTTGAAACGGCCAGGGGATCTCTTGCAATAACTGCTTGAAAAATCTCTCATTTGAATTTCAAATGTCGACAGACGGGAGAACTTAAAACGTCGAACTCATCCTGAAGCGTCGATCTGAGCTCGACTGACCGTCGATCAGAGAGTAAAATTGAAGCAGAGAGATACACGCCAAAACGTCGAGCAGAACTCGACGTTACGTCGAACTGAGAACGACGCTGCGTCGAGCTGCGATCGACTGTGCGTCGAGCAGCGGTCGACTATGCGTCGAGCTGAGGACGACTCTACGTCGAGCTGGGGTCGACTCTCCGTCGAGCTGAGCAGAACTAAATCTCAAATAACCTAAGTTCTAAACTCACACTCAATGACCTATGCTATACAATTAGGTCAACATCCTTAGCATAGTTATCCTGACCCAAATATAAAAAGGGTGTTCCAACAGAACCACTATAAAACATTGTGCAATCTGTGATGTTTTATTTTCTGTGATTGCTGTGATTATTGTGTTAGCCATTAATTGAATTCTGCCTAGAAGTTTTTATAAACAAGTAGAACCTATTCACCCCCCCCCCCTCTAGGTGTTTAGGTTGTCTTGAAAGTTAAACTATCAAGTGGTATCAGAGCCAGGTTCCTCAAAAAGGACTTAACAGTCTGAGGTAGATCTGAAAGGCAGATTCAAGATTCAAGAAGATGGGTTCTGGAGAGAATCATAAGGAGCTAGGGTCTATGAAATTACCCATATGCAGGAAGGAAATCTTTGGTATCTGGAAAGAAAGAGTCAGACTGTTTATGGAAGCATCTGACCCAAGAATTTACATCACAGTACAGGAAGGCCCCTTCATTCCAATGAAGGTATCAGTCCTTGATGCAAATATCCAAACTCCAAATACTTATTCAGAAATGACCAAGGATGAAATCATCTTGGCAACCATGGACAAAAGGGCACAGAACATCATTGTTAGTGCCATAGATGATTCAACATTTCAGAATCTGATTCACTACAAGACCTCCAAGGAGATGTGGGACACATTGATTGTCTACATGGAGGGATCTGAAGAAGTAAGGCTGGACAGGAAGTCTATGCTAAATCAGGAGTATGAAAGCTTTAGACAAGGAAAATCTGATAGCATAACTGAGTGCTATAAGAAATTCTATAGAATTGTGAATGAGCTAATATCCTATGGAAGAGTCTTCAGTACCTATGTGTTGGTACCCTAGTTTGGATTTGAGTTAAGTCTTTCCTTTTAGTCCTTGACCCAAGATTTATCTATGGTCAAAGTCTTGTTGTAGAGCTTTCTCTTTTCCAGTAAAATTCTGGCTAAGGGATTTTCGGGTTCGACTATCATCGAACGCCGATCGACTATCGTCGATCAGCCGGTCGACGATCGTCTGACTCTGGTCAGCTCGACGTTCTGCTAGATCGTCGAGCTCTGGTCGACTATCTGCCTGGTTAGTTCGACTTTCTGAGTCGGTCGACTATCTATTGATAGGTCGACGATCTCAGCAGGTCGGTCGACTATCTGCCTGGTCAGTTCGACTTTCTGAGTCGGTCGACTATCTATTGATAGGTCGACGATCTCAGAAAGTCGGTCGACGATCGTCGAGGATCGTTCGACTATCTTCTGGTCTGCATATGTAATATTATATGCGTTTTATTTGTTGTTTTATTTCCTATATTTTCTGACATGTTTTATTATGGATTATTTAATTGATCTTATGCATATATCTCAAAGCAAACGTGCTTCTATATTTATGCATAAGTCAATTCTTTCTGGCAATGTCTTTTGTCTTATTATCTGACTTTATTGTTGCAGCTGTCCTTTATAGCCGTTGGCTGTAAAGAGCTATTTCCGATGTGATTTATCAAACATCCTTTATGAGTCTATTTATTGCAGCTGCTGTAGCTTTTCCTTTTATAGGATATATATATGCAAGACTTGTTTTGTCTTTATGTTAATTGCAGCCCAGATTCAAGATCTGAGAAGAAGACAAAAGTCTTGCTCTAATAGAGCCGTTGCTGCTGCACCTATTTAAAGAGTTCTTTTGGAGAAAGAAAGAAGACACACAACACACACAAAACTAAACGAGAAGAAGACCGTGACCAAAAACACACAGACGAAGCTGTAGAACAAATGTGAAAGAAGACTGCTACCATCAACATTCAGCAGTCTTCAAGAAAGAAAAGATACAGCTGCTCACAGCAATATCTATCCAACTGTGAAGATATCTCTTCTGCTCTTCTTCAACCTGAGTGCTCCTGTTCCAGGAAGATACACTCAGAGTTTCTCTGAAGAAGAAGAAGAAATAAGGAAGCTGAAGAAGAACATCTAAATCCAGATCTCTAGTCTTCTTCAGGCCTTACTCCTTCAGAACCTCGTGACAGTATTCTGTCATAAGTTCTGAAGAGTTTCTTATGCTTCTCTAATCTGTATTTAAAATAGAGAAGACAATCTAACTCTCCTTCCCCCTCCTGTAAAGAGTTTGTTCACACCTCTTCAAAAGTGAACGTTGGTGACAGGGCACCTTATCAACAACCTGCTTGGTTTTTAGACACCTGATCAAAAGTCTAAAGGGTCTGTTTGATCTACCTGAATCAGATCATTGGTGGCAGGGCACCTTAGCAAAAACCTGTAGTGGATTCCTACCAAGGTGGTAGAAGAGTGGACGTACCTATTGAGAGGGAACCACTGTAGCTCCTTGTGTCGTCTGGTTTGCTTGCTCTGTTTTCTTTTGTGCTATGCTCTGTTATGTGTTTTAATTTAATTTTTAATTTTCCGCATTAACTCTTCCTAAAAGAAAATATAAGATCTACCCTCACTTTCAATTGGTATCAGGGGGAGGTTGATTGTTTGTACAGGCTAACACCTGAATCAAAAGATCCCTGAGATAGATCTTATATTTATTTCTTAAGAGTTTTTCATGGCACAAAATGAAGAATGGTCAAGCACCAGACCTCCAGCTTGCAACTTAGCTGAGTTTAGCATCTGGAAGGCAAGAATCAAATTATTTATGAACAATATTGATGAAGAAATATTTTCTTCTATTTTGACAGGTCTTCCAACATCGGCAACAACAACAAAAAGTGCCAGGCTAACTGATGCCCGAGCAATGAATATCCTAGCTCAGTCATTGTCTGATGACATTTTTCAAGAGATTGTTGAATGTTCAACAGCTAAGGAGATGTGGGATTCCCTTCACCAAATGGCTTCTGAACCCGTGGATGACACATCAGAAGGAAGCCACATCATCTCATTTGACGAAGAAGAATTAACATCCCTAGATGTTATCTGGGATGTCTCCGATGATGACTCATCATTTGAAGATGAAGAGGAGGAAGCAAGGGCCAAAGAATTCTGCTTAAAGGCCATAAATGCATCAAACAACAAGGAAAAGCCTGAATCAGAACTTAGAAAATATCAGGTGATATCCAATACTAACTACATTTCAAAATATCCTAAATCAATCTCTAACTTGAATACAACTAAACCTTCAAGAGAAATATTAAGAAAATTCCACAACATTGATTTTGTTTTTCAAAAGTTTTCTCAAATTTTTCAAACATACATGAAATATTTTTTGAAAAATTTATTTAATAAACCAATAAAACCTCATTACATTTATGGTCTGAAAATTTTCCTTTTTGATGAATCTTAGATCTCAAAGAGGCATAGTAAGATAATTCTACATCCTTACAGATTTTTCACAAAATTATCTACACTAAAACTCAACACAGACTTGATCCAGTGGATCATCACACTGTGTTGAAGTTTTTATTTGTGATAAAGTGATTCTATAGGAAGGGAATTATCAGACAGTGCCTTTCTGATTTTAAAGATTTTCTTCAAAATCTTTCTCAGATTATCCTAATGAGTGCTGTGCTCATTAAATTGCATTCCCCTGTCATCTTCCTTGCCCTCATTTTTTTTCTTCTTCAAGATTTGCTTCATTCATTTGTTCATGCACAAAAGCAAAAACTGCATCTCTTCTTGTTCCCTTTGCACTTGATCTGTTTTCTGTCTTGCAGGATTACAGACTCAAAATTTCCAACATGAAGAGATGATCAAGAACAGGGCCAAACTATACAAAACTTTCAATCTCAGTTTGCTATTTCATAAATCTGTTTTATACTCATAGTTAAATATTTTCAAATCCTTTTATTAGGAACAGATTTATTAGGATGCATCTTCTTTTCTTATAGCTGATTATATCTGATTGATGTTATGTTCAAATATTTCATTCAGATTTCTGTATAAAGAAATTCTCGGTCAGATAACTCTATTTCTTATAGATCCTTTTCTAACTTCATTTAGATTGAGTCCTCTACTCTAGTTGCATTGGTCAGCTGAGTTTGAATCTCGTCTAATGAAAAGAAATTCTATAGGAAGGAAGATATCTGATTTTGTTTTTCAGATCCAGAATCTTAATCAAATTTGCTGGACAAAATATCATTTTTACTGCTAATATACCCTTTTTCAAGGAGAGAGCAATCTCTACCATAGCCTTCTGCAGGTACTATCTACAGGAGTTAGCTGGATGACTCAATCAATATTCAAAGTCATCTCAGCTGAGTCCAAATCACATGTACTGCATCAACATAGGGGGAGATTGCAAATGCCAGCAAGCAGCCAGCTTAGCAAAGCTTTTCTTTATATATTTTATGCTTTGCATTTATTTATATTATTTTGCTAATAGGATCCTCACCCAAATAGGGGAGATTGTTGGAACCCTAGTTCTGATTTGGGTTAGGATCACTATTAAGTTGCTTTAGTTTAGTTTAGCTTATTTTCAGTAGTTTTAGTTTTTGAAAGACTTAACCCAAATAGGGGGAGATTGTTGGTACCCTAGTTTGGATTTGAGTTAAGTCTTTCCTTTTAGTCCTTGACCCAAGATTTATCTATGGTCAAAGTCTTGTTGTAGAGCTTTCTCTTTTCCAGTAAAATTCTGGCTAAGGGATTTTCGGGTTCGACTATCGTCGAACGCCGATCGACTATCGTCGATCAGCCGGTCGACGATCGTCTGACTCTGGTCAGCTCGACGTTCTGCTAGATCGTCGAGCTCTGGTCGACTATCTGCCTGGTTAGTTCGACTTTCTGAGTCGGTCGACTATCTATTGATAGGTCGACGATCTCAGCAGGTCGGTCGACTATCTGCCTGGTCAGTTCGACTTTCTGAGTCGGTCGACTATCTATTGATAGGTCGACGATCTCAGAAAGTCGGTCGACGATCGTCGAGGATCGTTCGACTATCTTCTGGTCTGCATATGTAATATTATATGCGTTTTATTTGTTGTTTTATTTCCTATATTTTCTGACATGTTTTATTATGGATTATTTAATTGATCTTATGCATATATCTCAAAGCAAACGTGCTTCTATATTTATGCATAAGTCAATTCTTTCTGGCAATGTCTTTTGTCTTATTATCTGACTTTATTGTTGCAGCTGTCCTTTATAGCCGTTGGCTGTAAAGAGCTATTTCCGATGTGATTTATCAAACATCCTTTATGAGTCTATTTATTGCAGCTGCTGTAGCTTTTCCTTTTATAGGATATATATATGCAAGACTTGTTTTGTCTTTATGTTAATTGCAGCCCAGATTCAAGATCTGAGAAGAAGACAAAAGTCTTGCTCTAATAGAGCCGTTGCTGCTGCACCTATTTAAAGAGTTCTTTTGGAGAAAGAAAGAAGACACACAACACACACAAAACTAAACGAGAAGAAGACCGTGACCAAAAACACACAGACGAAGCTGTAGAACAAATGTGAAAGAAGACTGCTACCATCAACATTCAGCAGTCTTCAAGAAAGAAAAGATACAGCTGCTCACAGCAATATCTATCCAACTGTGAAGATATCTCTTCTGCTCTTCTTCAACCTGAGTGCTCCTGTTCCAGGAAGATACACTCAGAGTTTCTCTGAAGAAGAAGAAGAAATAAGGAAGCTGAAGAAGAACATCTAAATCCAGATCTCTAGTCTTCTTCAGGCCTTACTCCTTCAGAACCTCGTGACAGTATTCTGTCATAAGTTCTGAAGAGTTTCTTATGCTTCTCTAATCTGTATTTAAAATAGAGAAGACAATCTAACTCTCCTTCCCCCTCCTGTAAAGAGTTTGTTCACACCTCTTCAAAAGTGAACGTTGGTGACAGGGCACCTTATCAACAACCTGCTTGGTTTTTAGACACCTGATCAAAAGTCTAAAGGGTCTGTTTGATCTACCTGAATCAGATCATTGGTGGCAGGGCACCTTAGCAAAAACCTGTAGTGGATTCCTACCAAGGTGGTAGAAGAGTGGACGTACCTATTGAGAGGGAACCACTGTAGCTCCTTGTGTCGTCTGGTTTGCTTGCTCTGTTTTCTTTTGTGCTATGCTCTGTTATGTGTTTTAATTTAATTTTTAATTTTCCGCATTAACTCTTCCTAAAAGAAAATATAAGATCTACCCTCACTTTCACTATGAACTGAATGACAAATTCTTAAGATCCTTATCAAAGGATTGGGATACAAAGATCTGTGCCATAAGAGAAGTGGCTAAATTGGCAGAGATATCTCCTCCAACCCTGTTTGGAAAGTTGCTATCCTTTGAAATGCAACTTATGGTGAGGAAGGAGGAGGAAAGAAACTCAAGAGGAGAGCATAGAGAAAAGACTGTGGCATTCAATGCTGAAACCACTAGAAAGAATAGGAGGATATCACCATCTCCTCCTAAGGAAGTTACAGAAGATAGTTCTGAAAGTTCAAACAAGGATTCTGAAAGCTGTGATTCAGATGCAGATTTTGCTGCATTCACAAGACAATTCCAGAGGTTCTTGAAGAAGAAGCAGTGGAAGTCTAGGCCTTCCCCATCACAACAAGTTGATGACTATTATAAGAAGAAAAGGTCATCAAGGAAAGAGAAGAGCAGATCAAAGCCCAGCAAAGCCACTACTTCAAAGATTGTCTGTTATTGTTGCAATAGGCCTGGACATGTAATGGCTGATTGTCCTGACAAGAGAAAGGAACCTTCAGAAAAGAAGAAGACTTATCAGAAAGGCAAGAAGGAGAAATCCTTTGTAGCAAAGAAAGATAAGAGTCTATCAGACCAGTCAACTTCAGAGTCAGAATCTGAAGCTGAAGCATATATTGGACTATATGCTGCATCTGAAGAAGAGGAATTTCTGCAGTTGCTAGACTCCATCAATGAACAAAAGGATCAGCAGTGTATGGGGCTGATGGCGGGATTAGAGGAGGACATATGCCAGAATCAGTCTGGTCATAATAAGGTACAATGTCCTTCTATTACCTCTATTTGTTGTACAAGTGAAGAATCAGCTACATCTGCATCAACAGATGTAGATGCATCTGAATCTGAAGGAGATGTCTATCAATTGATAGACAAGTATGGGGATCTGTTGCAGGCCCTTAAGAAAAGCAAGAACCTGATTAAATCTCAGGCCCAGGAAATTGCTGAACTAAGGATTGCTACAACTGAGTTAGAAAAAGTTATTGATCAAAAATTAAATGAAATTGCCAAGCTGAAGAATATAACTATTATTCAGATGGGCACAATTAATTATACTAATGATCAAGTGAAGAGTCTGGAGGCCAGACTTAAAATTGAAAGGGATTTAGTGGCTAGTTACTCTAAGCCAAAATCTGTCTTACCCTTGATAGATGAATTTGTCACTCAAAAGGGTAAGGCTGGATTAGGATTTAAAGGTAACTTCAGGGCTGGCAGATTCAAGAGGAAAGGCAAAGCTCCTGTTCAGCCACTAAACCTTTCAGTCCCCATAAAATTTAGTAAGGTGAAAGTGCCTTCTAACAAATATGATCATGAAGACATTCAAGGTCATATTAAGACTAATGTTCTGAAGAACAAGGGTGTAAATGCAAGCAGGCCTACCTATGGTCATAAACCCAATGGTTTTAAGAAATCAGTAGGTGAAGTTACAACAACACCAGTAATGAACAGAAATTCTTCTGACAAAGTTGTATCTAGATCTAGATACAATAAGTTTGAATGTTGGTGCTGTGGCAAGAGAGGACATTTTGCATTAGACTGCTGGTATAACACAAGTGTTATAAAGAATAAAAGTCTATCTGTTAGAAGAGATTATGATAGCTTTATTAATGCTAACCTGAACCAAGGACCCAAGACTTACTTGGGTTCTAAGGGTAAGTAATTATGTATTGCAGGTGAATCCAAGTAACCATGCCCCTATATGGTACTTGGATAGTGGTTGTTCCAGGCACATGACTGGAACAAAGGGGCTGCTGAAGGAGTATTCATCTGTCAAAGATGGACCTAAAGTGATCTTTGGTGGATCTGAAAGAGGAGTCATCAAAGGGTTTGGTAACATTTCTTCTAACCTAATTACTATCACTCAAGTGGCTTATGTAAAGGGTTTGAAACATAATCTAATAAGCATAAGCCAGCTAAGTGATTTAGGATATGACATTTCATTTGTTAAAGATGGGTGTCATATCAAGAGGTCAAGTAATCAAAAGATCATATTGACTGGGTATAGGAAGAGAAATGTATACTGTCTTAATTTTGAATGTGAGAATAAGGCTTCTCCCATCTGTCTTGTAGCTGATGACAATGCTTCTCATTGTGTTAAGTGGCACAAGAGATTGGCTCATCTAAACTACAAGACAATTGGCCAACTCTTTAGCAAAGAGCTAGTGAGGAATGGACCTCAAATTAAGTGTATAAAGGAAGGGATATGCTCAGCTTGTCAAAAGGGAAAGCAGACAAAATCCTCCTTTCAAAGACTTGAAAACAAGGATTCTGTGAGGTGCTTATACCTCTTGCATATGGATCTTTTTGGTCCTATGCCAGTTCATAGTATAGGTAGGAAGGTCTACACTTTTGTGGTTGTAGATGACTATTCTAGATTTACATGGGTGTTCTTTCTGAGACAAAAATCTGAAACCCCTAGTGTATTACTTAATTTTGTAAAGCAAATTCAGAATGAACTGAATAGTACAGTGGTCAAAATCAGAAGTGACCATGGTACTGAGTTTCAATCTGAAAGCATAACAAACTTGTGTAAAGACTTTGGGATTTTTCAAGAGTTCTCCTCACCTAGAACACCTCAGCAAAATGGAATTGCTGAAAGAAAGAATAGAACATTAATTGAAGCTGGTAGAACTCTATTGAGTGACACCTCTCTCCCAGAATATTTTTGGGCTGAGGCAGTTAACACTGCTTGTCATGTCATCAATAGGGCTTCTATCACCAAAAGCCACAGAAAGACTCCCTATGAGATTGTGAAAGGCAGAAAGCCAAATCTATCCTATTTTAGGATCTTTGGTTGCAAGTGCTATATACTTAACAATGGCAAGTCATATTTGACTAAGTTTGCTGCCAAATCCCAGGATGGGATATTTGTTGGGTACAGCACAAATAGTAAGGCCTATAGAGTCTTCAACTTAACTACTCAAGTTGTTGAAGAATCTGTGCATGTTGTATTTGATGAAACAAGATTAATCAATTGTGAGTTGTCTTGTAGATCAAATGACTCAACAGGTATAAGCAAGAGGATGGACAAGCTCTCCATTGCTGAAGCTTCAAAGGAAGATGGAGCTTTGGAAAATGAAGGCTGCTGTCCAGGGGGAGTACAAGAGATAATGGAAGCTGATGAAAACCAAGAGGTTCAGTAGAATGAAGAAGCTGGAGATGCTCAACCTGAAGGGAATCTTCCTCCAGCTATAAGATATCTAAGAGATCATCCTGCTGATCAGATAATTGGTGATCCAAGACAAGGAGTGCAAACTAGAAGCAGAAATCAAAGCACAGTTTTGCATTCAAGTTTCTTGTCTCAAATGGAACCTAAGAAGTTTGAAGAAGCCATCCAAGACCAGCACTGGATTGATGCTATGCAAGAGGAGCTGAATCAATTCAGAAGGTGCAAAGTCTGGGAGCTTGTTCCTAAACCAAGAGGCCACAACATAATTGGCACCAAGTGGATCTATAGGAACAAGCTAGATGAGAGTGGGATAATAGTGAAGAATAAAGCAAGGTTAGTTGCAAAAGGATACAGGCAGGAAGAAGGGATTGACTTTGATCAAACCTTTGCTCCAGTAGCAAGGCTGGAGGCAATCAGATTGTTCCTTGCCTATGCAGCCTACCAAGACTTCAAAGTATACCAGATGGATGTGAAGTCAGCATTTCTGAATGGTGACCTTAAAGAAGAAGTATATGTAGAACAGCCATCAGGTTTTGTAGATCCTCTTAAACCTGATTCTGTGTATAAGCTTAGGAAAGCTTTGTATGGGTTAAAACAAGCTCCAAGGGCTTGGTATGAAACCCTGTCTACCTTCCTCATTGAGAATAAATTCTCAAGAGGAAAGATAGACAAAACTCTATTCCTTAGGGAATCAAAAGGTAAGATCATCTTAGTTCAGATTTATGTTGATGACATAATCTTTGGATCTACTGAAAACAACCTTTGTAAAAAGTTTGCCAAACTTATGCAAGGGAAGTTTGAGATGAGCATTATGGGAGAACTTAAGTTCTTCTTGGGACTCCAAGTAAGACAGACTGATGATGGATTGTCCATATCCCAGTCTAAGTTCACCAAAGAATTAATTAAGAAATATGGTATGGAGTCATCCTCCACCATGAGAACTCCTATGGGAACAAGTATGCCTATATGCAAAGATGAGACAGGTAAACCTGTTGATGAATCATTGTATAGAGGAATAGTTGGGTCTCTACTATATCTCACTGCTAGTAGACCAGACATTATGTATGCAACATGTGTCTGTGCTAGGTACCAAGCCTGCCCTAAAGAATCTCATTATACTGCAGTCAAAAGGATTCTGAGATATCTAAAGGGCACTCCTAATCTAGGTCTTTGGTACCCTAGAAATAGAGATTTTCTACTAACAGGCTATTCAGATGCAGATTTTGCAGGATGTAGAGAGGACAGGAAAAGTACTACAGGTACTTGTCAATTCCTGGGAGGAAGACTAATATCATGGAGTAGTAAGAAGCAGACCAGTGTGGCAATTTTCACAGCTGAGTCAGAGTATGTTGCTGCTGGAAGCTGCTGTGCATAGCTATTATGGATGCAGCATCAGCTTAAGGATTATGGTATTCAGGTAAGTAGAACACCTCTTTTATGTGATTCTAAGAGTGCTATTTCTATTGCTAATAATCCAGTTTCTCATAGTAGAACTAAGCATATAGAAATCAAATACCATTTTCTTAGAGAACATGTAGAAAAAGGAGACATCTCATTGGAATTTGTAAAAACAGATTATCAAATAGCAGATGTATTTACTAAGCCTTTAGATGAAACCAAATTCAATAAATTCAAAATTGAATTTGGTATGTTAACCAATGATTAATGTATTAACAAAATCATTAACAATGCAATTGAAGTGGTATGTAAGTAAGTAAAAGTAATAACAACATAATCAAGTGTTAAAAAGGACACATTGAAGTAACACTTACAAGTGGTGTTGAACCAACAGAAATTGGCTAAGTAAGAATGTGTCGACACATTCAGTAATTATGTGTCGACTCAGAAAAATAATGTCGACAAGTCAGAAATATTGTGTCGACACAGAGAATATGTGACGACACTTAAGAGTTATATTGTCGACTTAACCAGAAATGTAATGTCGACTCAACCAGGATAATGGTGTCGACACTTACAGAATATGTGTCGACACTTATCCTTAGAGTCGACACAGAATTTCTGTCTATCTATTATGTATCCAAGGTGTCGACATAACCACAAATTGGTGTCGACACATAGTAAGCTGAAGTAATGTCGAGACAATAGAAGTTTGTGTCGACACATTTCGTCTGTGTCGACACATTTAGTCTGTGTTTGGCGCCTTTTGAACTTCTTTCAACAGAAGGTATAAATAGGTGAAAAACGCTTTCTATCGACACGCTTCCAAGGCTTTCGAGACTAAAACCCTGTGTCGACAGTCTATCTTTCTCTCTTCTCTCAAGCTTTCTCGACGAATCGATGGCGCCAAGGATGGAAGACAACGTCAATGAGGGGTATGAGTTGGTGCGCCAGGCCTTTGCAGATGCGCCGCCAGATGTTCAAGGGGTTATCACCCTCCTCTCCGAGTCAGGGTTAGAATTTCTAATCTCAGAGCCAACTAAAATCTGGAAGACGGAGGTGCACGAGTTCTTTATCTCTGCATCAGTCCACTCAACAGGCCTCAAGATTAAGTCCAATGTTCAACGGACTAAGGTGAAGATTACTCCAAGAACTTTGAGAAAGATCTTTCAATTACAAGTAGTTGAGAATGAAGAGGAAGTTCCTAGTTCTAAGACAAGGGAAGCCCTTCAATGGTGTGTACTGGACTCGAGTATGAAGATTGGAGCTGCATTCAACAGGAAGGGTATGAATCAGCAAGGGAAATTCTTGTCTGAAGTTGTTGGGAAAGTAATCCTCTACAAGACAGGTGGACATGATAGGATTTCTGCCTATATGTTTAGCCTTATGACCAGGATAGTTTTTACAATTCCTACTGATTGGTCAGGAGTACTCTTTGACAAGATCAAAGAAGGAATCAAGAAGCCAAACATGGCTAGAATCATGAGCTTATATCTCAATGGAGTGATTCCTGAAGTGATGCAGCAACAGCCAGGGACTAAGATCAATCATATGAGAAGGATGGATATGAGACTGTTCTCTATGTGGGATAGGGTGCTGTCCAAGGATATGCCTGAAGAGAACAGGCCAGACACCCCTGTGAAATCCCCTACTCAAAACCAAGAACCTGAACAACTACAAGATGACCCACTCAGGACACAGGTTGAAGATCAGCCAGACTCAACTATAGTCCAGCAAGTGTCAACACCTGCACAAATGCAGGGGGAGCCGGTTTCCACTCCTGCTCAAAATGTATCTGCACCTGATCAGGTACATGTGTAGGGGGAGCTAATGTATTTTACTATAAAAGACATTGCTCATATTCTTATTACTGCACATGTTCAGGGGGAGCTAGTGTCCACTCCTACTCTAGATACTACAATTACTGAACGAGTACAGGAAAAGCTGTTGTCAGTATAAGTGCAAGAGGAAGCACAGTTAGACTTATCTCAAGATTTAACTGCTGCAGAAGTTACAGCTCAACTGGAATTTACTCTGGAGGATTTATTCCCTGATGCTGATACTACTACTGATAAAGTAGGAGGAGGACAAGAAATTGAGAAGTCCATAGGTATGGAAATTGATCAGGAAGCTGAAGTTGAGCCACAGGTTGAGGGGGAGCCAGTGGATGTTGAGACTGAGCAATAGGTCACTGGGACAGAAACACTTCATCCTCCTCAAGAAAGAGTTCACCTAGATACTTCATCTGATACTGAAACTGAAGAAGCCAGGATGGCAAAGAAAAGAAAACTTGTTGTATTTAAGAGAAGAAGCAAGAATTATAAGCAGGCTTTACAGACAACACCTCCACAAGTATCTCCTGCCTTTGATTATAACAGGTTTATGGTAGATCTACAGGTAAAATTGGATGAACAAAGGATGGCTCTGGAAAAGTATGTTGATGAAAATAGCAAGTCACTTCAGTTTGACTTAGCTCAGGATATAAAGTCCATCCAGTTTCAAGTCAACATACATAAGAAAGAAATGATAGATTGCTTCCAAAAGGGAGGCCATGCTGTGGTTTATCTAGCTCAACAACAAGAGGCTATTACTAAAAAAGTAGATGATATTGCCCTGAAGCAAAGCTATGTATTGGAAAATCAGTTAAGAATGAATGATAATTTAACTGAATCTCATAATGCGATCATTGAGGAAGTCAAGAAGTTTGTTCCTGGCCTGCCTACAGATAAAACAAAAGAAAAGGAAGAATTTGATAAGAATTTTCAAGCTGCCATTGCTTCTGTTAAGACTGCAATCACTACCTCTCAAAAAGAAATATCTGAAAAGCTTCAAAGATTAAAACCATTTTTTAAAGAGGGTGTGAATTATCTGGATGGCCAAATCAGATTTCAAAAGGAAGATCTAAGAGATCATGTATCTAGAGAAGCCATAAAGGGGGGAGAGGATGCTAATTCATGCAGGCTCAGAGCACTCCAAATGGGTGACCAATAGTATCCGAGCCACATTGGGATATCCCCCATTGTGTGATGATGCTATGGTGGCTGAGTCAGGAATACAAACAAATCTACTTGAAGGCAATCAACCTGAGATTGCCCAAGTCATTTACCCCCCTCCAGATTTTGACATGATTGATCAGCAGGTTCAAGGCATGTATAGTCCTCCAAAGGAGGTTACTAATATTGTCATTGGGAAGGTTGATAAGCCAGAGGCTACTCTGAAAGAACAGCAAGATGCTCTATTAGCAAAGAAGAGATTCAGAGAGCAGGCTGCACTCAAGCCAGATTATGAGCAGTGGAGTCCTACTTCAAGGAACATAATACTCACTGCATGGAAAGCTGTACAAGACAAAGTTCATGAGAGAGGGAAGTGGTACAATGAGATAGAATGGCAGAAGTATGAGGCAAGACAGGAAGCAATAGTACAATTCAGAAGGAAAGCTAAGCTGGGAAGGCTGCCACCAGATGCTAAGGAGCCAAGCAAGTACTTCCCAAAGCCTTTTCACTATTTTGAAAGGCAAAGGATCAAGGAAGAAGCTCAGAAGAAAGCTGATCAAAAAGGAAAGAAGATAGCTGAAGAATCAGAAGCTCCTATGACAGCTACAATTCAATCTGGCAAAGGGATTATCATAAGAGAGCCTGATCAATCCTGATTATGTTTTTAGTTCCTTCATAGTGTTTTTGTAATGTTGTGATGTGATCATTAAATGTAAAACAATGTAATCAAACATTACCCAGTTATAAACAAAATGTTGATTGACATATTATAATGTTCATTCTGTGATGGATTGTTTTTTATGTTTTGTTTATATTAAGTATTCCTGTTATGTCACATATCATCAATTTAGTACTGTTTATAAATGGTGTATATCATTGGCTATAAGGGTTATGACTTCTCCAAATAGGGGGAGATTGTTGGGTACATTGGAAAATGTGTACCTGATTTGAAGAAGCCCAACCTAGCTCAATGATATACATCAAGGTGTATTTGATGTTGTTTTTGAGTTGACATGTGCAGGTGAAGAATTGATAAAGTATGCAGAAAAAAATTCTAAGTCCAAGTGTCGACACAGAGAAGGATGTGTCGACACATAGAAGAAATTAGTCGACATCAACACTGGGAAGCAGTGTCGACACATAGCAGTTAGTCTACAACTACACTGGGAAAAAGTGTCGACACAGAGGAAGTATGTCGACACATAGCAGTTAGTCTACAATGATACTGGGAAAGTGTGTCGACACAGAAGAAGTAAGTCGACACAACACTGGGAATTTGTGTCGACACAGAAGAAAAGCGTCGACCTCAACATTGGGAAAATGTGTCGACACAAAAGGATATAGTCGACCTCAAGTTTGTCGACACCAGCAGTATGTGTCGACACAGAAGAATATAGTCGACCTCAAGTTTGTCTACACCAGCAGAATGTGTCGACACATTGTGATTAAGTCGACACATTACAGCAGAGTTAAAAGAAGATTGTGTCGACACACTGAAGGGTCAAGAACAAGTTATTTTCAGAAGAAGCTGTGTCGACTCAAAGGCAACTTAGTCGACATCACTGAAGACTGTGTCGACACCAAAGTCAATTGTGTCGACACAGATAGACAGATGGTCTCGACACTTTCTGACAGACTGTCTCGACAACTTGTGGTTCAAGACTAAGGCACAGGACTTGTTTGAAGACTTGACAGCTGTGGGTTGCCACCGGTTAACTGAAGCTGTCAGACTTGTCAGAAAACGGTTAGAAACCGGATCAGCCGGTTACCATGAAGAAAGTCTATAAATAGACAGATTCAGAAGGAGAAAGTAACCTTTTGATATACATTGTTGAGAATCAAAAAGTTGAGAAGGATTACAATCCAATTCATTTCAAGAAAGTGCTAGGCACTTAAGAAGATCTTCTCCGGAAGATCTAAGAAGACTATCTAAGGATAGATCAAAGAAGAGTTCTAATCAGAATTCAGAAGAATCATTCAAAGTGCTGGATAGAGAGAGATCAAGCCAGAATTTGAAGAAGAAGAAAGAAACCACCAGTGGATTCTCAAGAAGCTGTTTGGAAATCAACTCAGCTAAGTTCATATTCAAGAAGCTTTGAAGAAAGCTCAGATACAGTTGATTTCATCAGCTGATCAAGAATTGTCTTGGCCTTTTCTCTCTCAATTTAGGCAAGACAGTTAAATAATCTTTTCTATATTTCTGTAGGATCTGTTTACACAGATCTGAGTTATAAGCCTATGTTATAAAGGCTGAGTGTAGGAGTGTTGTACTCTGAGTGGTAGGGCTGTGTGCCTGAGTGTAGGAGAAGGGTCTTCTCTGAGTTGTAGGCCTTGGGGCAAGGCTGAGGTAGGGCTGTTGTGCCTGAGTTGTAGGAACCAGTTGGGTTCTGAGTTGTAGGATCTGTTGATCTGAGATTAGTGGAAGTTTGGCCGAATCTAGCATACTGCTAGATAGGTGAAGGGGGAAAGTGGATGTACCCAGACCTTGGGGAACCACTATAAAACATTGTGCAATCTGTGATGTTTTATTTTCTGTGATTGCTGTGATTATTGTGTTAGCCATTAATTGAATTCTGCCTAGAAGTTTTTATAAACAAGTAGAACTTATTCACCCCACCCCCCCCCCCCTCTAGGTGTTTAGGTTGTCTTGAAAGTTAAACTATCATGTGCCATATTTACTGTAGCTTATTTACTGTGCTATATTTACCGTACTATAATTACTGTGCCATATTTAATATCTAATATTTACTGTGCCATATTTAACGGCCCATATTTACTGATTCATATTTACTGTAGCATATTTACTGTGCCATATTTACTGTATCATATTTACTGTACCAAATTTACTGTGCTATATTTACTGTGTCATATTTACTGTGCCATATTTAATGTCCCTTATTTACTATGCCATATTTAATGCTCATATTTACTGTGTCATATTTACGGTGCCATATTTACTGTACCATATTTACTGTGCAGTTTTTACTGTGTCATATTTACCGTGCCATATTTACTGTGCCATATTTACTGTACCATATTTAATGCCTTATATTTAATATGCCATATTTAATGACCCATATTTATTGTGTCATATTTAATGCCCCATATTTACTGTGTCATATTAATTGTGTCATATTTAATGCCCCATATTTAGTGTGCCATATTTAATGCCCCATATTTACCGAGCCATATTTTCTGTTCTATATTTACTATGTCATATTTACTATATCATATCTAATACCACATATTGACTGTGAAATTTTTAATGCCCCATATTTATTGTGTCATATTTATTGTGGCATATTTATTGTGCCATATTTACTATATCATATTTACTGTGCCATATTTACTATGCAATATTTAATGCCCCATATTTACTGTGTCATATTTATTGCCCATATTTTCTGTGGCATATTTACTGTATCATATTTACTGCCCCATATTTATTATATCATATTTACTGTACTATAATTACATTGTCTTATTTACTGTACCATATTTACTGGATCATATTTAATGCCTCATATTTACTGCCCATATTTACTGCCCATATTTACTGCCTCATATTTACTGCCCCATATTTACTGTGTCATATTTATTGTGTCATATTTACTATGCCATATTTAATGCCCTATATTTACTGTGCCATATTTAATGCCCTATATATACTTGCCATATTAACTGTACCATCTTGACTTTGCCATATTTATTGTGCCTTATTTACTGTGCCATATTTATTATGCCATATATATTATGCTATATTTAATGCTTTATATTTACTGTATCATATTTAATGCGCCATATTTACTATGCCATATTTACTGTACCATGTTTACTGTACCATATTTACTGTGCCATATTTAATGCTCCATATTTATTGTGTCATATTTAATGACCCATATTTACTATACCATATTCATTATGCCATATTTATTGTGTCATATTTACAGTGCCCTATTTACTATGCCATATTTATTGTGCCATATTTATTGAACCATATTTACTGTGTCATATTTACTGTGTCATATTTTCTGTGTCATATTTAATGACCCATATTTATTATGCCATATTTAATGCACCATATTTACTGTGCCATATTTAATATCCTATATTTTCTGTGTCATATTTAATGCCCCATATTTACTGTGACATATTTACTGTGTCATATTTACTGTGTCATATTTACGGTACCATATTTATTGTGTGATATTTACTATTCTAAATTTACTATGCCATATTTTCTATGCCATATTTAATGCACCATATTTTCTATGTCATATTTAATGCACCATATTTACTGTGTTATATTTACTGCCCCATATTTATTGTGCCATATTTATTGTGTCATAATTACTTTGTAATATTTACTGTGTCATATTTACTGTGCCATATTTAATTCCTCATATTTATTGCCCCATATTTACTGCGTCATATTTATTGTGTCATATTTTATGTGCCATATTTACTGTGTCATATTTGCTGTGCCATATTTACTGTGTCATATTTAATACCCAAATTTACTGTGCCATATTTAATGTCCCATATTTACTTGCCATATTTACTGTACCATCTTGACTGTGCCATATTTATTGTGCCATATTCACTCTACCATATTTTTTGTGCCATATATACTATACCATATTTAATGCTCCATATTTACTGTGTCATATTTAATGTCCCATATTTACTGTGCCATATTTACTGTGCCATATTTACTGTACCATATTTACTGTGTCATATTTAATACTTCATATTTACTGTGCTATATTTAATGCCCCATATTTACTGTACCATATTTATTATGCCATATTTACGGTGCCATATTTGTATTGCCGTATTTACTATGCCATATTTACTGTGCCATATTTACTGAGCCATATTTACTGTGTCATATTTACTATGTCATATTTTCTGTGCCATATTTAATGACCCATATTTACTGTACCATATTTAATGCCCCATATTTACTGTGCCATATTTTTTGTGTCATATTTAATATCCTATATTTACTATGCCATATTTAATGCCCATATTTACTGTGCTATATTTACTGAGCCATATTTACTGTGCTATATTTACGGTGCCATATTTACTATGCCATATTTACTGTGCCATATTTAATCCCCCATATTTACTGCGCCACAATTACTGTGGCATATTTACTGTGTCATATTTACTATTCCATATTTACTGTGTCATATTTAATGTCCCATATTTATTATGCCATATTTATTGCCATATATTAACTGTGTCATGTTTACTGTTCCATATTTACTATGCCATATTTACTGTGCCATATTTACTATACCATATTTAATACCCCATATTTACTGTACCATATTTAATGCCATATATTTATTGTCCCATATTTACTGTGGAATATTTATTGTGTCATATTTACTGTGCAATATTTAATGTCCCATATTTTCTGTGCCATATTCAATGCCCATCTTTGTTGTGCCATATTTACTATACCATATTTACTGTGTCATATTTATTATGCTATATTTACTGAGTCATATTTAATGCCCCATATTTACTCTGTCATATTTAATGCCCCATATTTACTGTGTTATATTTACTGTGCCATATTTACAGTAGCATATTTACGGATCCATATTTACTGTGCCATATTTATGGATCCATATTTAATGTGCAATAGTTAAAGACCCATATTTACTATTCCATATTAATGACCCATATTTACCGTGTCATATTTAATGCACCATATTTACTGTGTCATATTTACTATACCATATTTACTGTGTCATATTTACTGCGTCATATTTACTATGCCATATTTAATGCTCTATATTTATAGTATCATATGTAATGCCCCATATTTACTATGTCATATTTACGGTGCCATATTTACTATTCCATATTTACTATATCATATTTAATGCCCCATATTTACTGTGTCATATTTAATGTCCCATATTTACTGTGTCATATTTATTGTGTCATATTTATTGTGCTATATTTACTGTGCCATATTTAATGTGCAATATTTACTATATTATATTTACTATGTCATATTTACTGTGCTATATTTACTGTACCATATTTAATGTCTCATATTTACTCTGTCATATTTACGGTGCCATATTTACTGTGCCATATATTTGTGTCATATTTACTGTGCCAAATTTACTGCCTTATATTTAATGTGGCATATTTAATGCCCATATTTACTGTACCATATTTACTGTATTATGTTTACTGTACCATATTTTTTGTGCCATATTTACTGTGCCATATTTAATGTGCCATATTTACTGTCTTATATTTACTGTGTCATATTTACTGTGCCATTTTACTATACTATATTTACTGTGAAATATTTAATGCCTCATATTTACTGTGACATATTTAATGCCCCATATTTACTATGCCATATTTACTGTTCCATATTTTTTGTACTATATTTACTTTGTCATATTTACTATGTAATATTAAATGCCCTATATTTATTGTGCCATATTTAATGCCCCATATTTACTGTGTCATATTTACTATGTCATATTTACCGTGCCATATTTACTATGCCATATTTACTGTGCAATATTTTCTGTGTCAAATTTTCTGTGTCATATTTTTTTGTCATATTTAATATACCTTATTTACTGTGTCATATTCAATGCCCCATATTTATTGTTTCATATTTATTGTGACATATTTACTATTCCATATTTACTGTGCCATAATTAATGCCCCATATTTACTGTACCATATTATATTAACCATTTTTACTATTCCATATTTAATGCCCCATATTTATTATGTCATATTTAAAGCCCCATATTTACTGTGCCATATTTAATGCTCCATATTTACTGTGTCATATTTAATGCCTCTTATTTACTGTGTTATATTTACTGTATCATATTTACTATGTCATATTTACTGTGCTATATTTACTGTGTCATATTTAATGACCTATATTTACTATGCCATATTTAATGCCCTATATTTACTATGCCATATTTAATGCCCCATATTTATTGTGCCATATTGACTGTACCATATTTACTGTGCTATATTTACTATGTCATAGTTATTATGCCATATTTACTTTATCATATTTATTGTGCTATATTTACTGTGTTATATTTAATTCCCAAATTTACTGTGTCATATTTAATTTCCCATATTTACTGTGCTATATTTACTGTGTCATATTTACTATGTCATATTTACTGTGCTATATTAACTGTACCATATTTACTGTGCCATATTTACTGTATTATATCTAATGTAATATATTTACTGTAGCATATTTAATGCCTCATATTTACTATGACATATTTAATGCCCCATATATACTGTGCCATATTTACTGTGCCATATTTAATATGCATATTTATTGTACCATATTTACTATGCCTTATTTTTTGTGTCATATTTACTATGTCATATTTAATGCACCATATTTACTGTGTCATATTTAATGCTCTATGTTTACTGTGTCATATTTAATGCCCCATATTTACTGTGCCATATTTACTGCCCCAAATTTACTGTGCCATAATTACTTTACAATATTTACTGTGACATATTTATTGTGACATATTTACTGTATCATATTTAATGCCCCATGTTTACTGTGCCACATTTTATGCCCCATATTTACTGTGTAATATTTAATGCCCCATATTTTTTGTGCCATATTTAAAGCCCCATATTTACTGTGTCATATATATTGTGCCATATTTACTATGTTATATTTACTGTGTCATATTTACTATGTCATATTTAATGCCCCATATTTACTATGCTATATTTAATGCGCCATATTTACTGTGCCATATTTACTACCCCATATTTATAGTGCTATATTTACTGTGTCATAATTACTTTGTCATACTTACTGTGCATATTTACTGTACCATATTTACAGTGCAATTTTTAATGTCTTATTTACTGTGCCATATTTACTGTGCAAAATTTAATGCCCTATATTTACTATGCCATATTTATTGCCCCATATTTACTTACCAAATTTACTGTACCATCTTTACTGTGCCATATTTTTTATGTCATATTTACTGTGCCAAATTTACTGTGCCATATATACTATTCTATATTTAATGCTCCATATTTACTATTCCATATTTAATGCCCCATATTTACTGTGCCATATTTACTGTGCCATGTTTACTGTTCCATATTTACTGTGCCATATTTAATGTCCAATATTTACGGTGCCATATTTAACGGCCCATATTTACTGACTCATATTTACTGTAGCATATTTACTATGTCATATTTACTATGCTAAATTTACTGTGCCATATTTACTATGCCATATTTACTGTGTCATATTTCTAGTGTCATATTTAATGTCCCTTATTTTCTATGCCATATTTAATGCCTATATTTACTGTGCCATATTTACTGTGCCATATTTGCTATATTTACTGTGCCATATTTACTATACCATATTTAATGCCCTAAATTTACTATGCCATATTTAATGACCCATATTTACTGTGCCATATTTAATGCCCCATATTTACTGTGTCATATTTACTGTGCCATATTTAATGCCCCATATTTATTGTGTAATATTTATTATACTGTATTTACTATGCCCTATTTACTATGTCATATTTACTGTGTCATATTTACTGCCTCATATTTACTGTATCATATTTACTGTACCATATTTACTATGTCATATTTACTGTGTCATATTTACTGTATCATATTTACTGTGTCATATTTATTGTGCCATATTTAATGCCCTATATTTACTGTATCATATTTAATGATCCATATTTACTGGCATATATTTACTTTGCAATGGTTACTGTTTCATATTTATTGTGTCATATTTACTATGTCATATTTAATGCCCCATATTTACTGTACCATATTTAATGCCACATATTTACTGTGACATATTTACTATATCATATTTACTGCGCCATATTTACTATACCATATTTACTGTGTCATATTTAATGTCACATATTTACTATGCCATATTTAATGCCCATATTTACTATGTCTTATTTATTGTGACATATTTAATGCCCCATATTTATATGCCCCATATTTACGGTGCCATATTTACTGTGCCATATTTATAATGTTATATTTATTATGTCATATTTATTTTTCTATTTTTACTGTGTCATATTTACTGTACCATATTTACGGTGTCATATTTAATGTACCATTTTAATGCCCTATATTTACTGTGTCATATTTAATGCCCCATATTTACTGCGCCATATTTATTGCTCAATATTTACTGTGCCATATTTACTATATCATATTTACTGTGCCATATTTACTATTCCATATTTACTGTACCATATTTACTTTGTCATATTTACTATGCCATATTTACTGTGCCATATTTACTGTGCCATATTTACTGTGCCATATTTACTGTGTCATATTTACTGTGTCATACTTACTATGCCATACTTACTGTGTCATACTTACTGTGCCATATTTACTGTGCCATATTTACTGTGCTCAACTCGAAGCCCTAGAAATTCTACGGTAGATCCAAGTTCTCGTCATCGACAAGCTTCAAGTGGTTGCTTCAAGAGTTTATTGACAAACACGATGATAAAGTAGAAGTGTTATATTCGTTATCTGGGTGGTCGAAGAACAATTCTGAAAAATACTGGATAAGACTTGCATCTGGGCAAAAGCTTGAAGAATCAATGAAGGAATTTGATGGTCACTATTCAGTTGAGATTTATAGCATTCAAAGTTATATACCGAAAGATCTTGCAGTGCTTTGGAATACTGAATTTGTTCAAGCAGAGGAGCTCTTTGATCAGCCATATACTGCTGATAATTGTTTGAGGAACAATAGGTTTATATAAATCATTTGAAGTTACGTCGGCCGGGAGCTTCTCTCCCAACGCCGGCCGGAGCTCGAATCATACACCAAGTCGGAAATGGGGATTTCCTCTCTCCCTCCGCCGGCAAGAAGCTCGGCCCCCATGGAGAATGGAGTAAAAGAGGAGATCTACTTCTCCCGGCAAGGTCGACCATCAAGAGATATCTACTTCGTCATTTCTAGCAGGGTCGGCCGAGGTTCGTCCTCCCGACATCACTTTCAGCCGTAACAGCCTGGAGCTTCTCTCCTGGTCCCGCCGCCAAGCATGCGTCAAGGGTAACGAAGTTTCTACTCGGGCAGGTGAAGCCCTTAATTTTCATATTTGCATGGAAGCACCTCTCCACCGACGAGTGGG
This sequence comes from Platanthera zijinensis, assembly GCA_039513925.1. NCBI lineage: Eukaryota > Viridiplantae > Streptophyta > Magnoliopsida > Asparagales > Orchidaceae > Platanthera > Platanthera zijinensis. The sequence goes on along the minus strand of CM077094.1, from coordinate 175,454,189 downwards.
GGAAGGATGCTCTCCGACGGGTTGACGTGTACGTCCCCGCAGTTAATTGCATTAGCACCTGGAAGCGTGAGTACGGGTTTAGGCATGTTGTGTGAAGCCCATCCGGACGTGTGAGCCAGATTGGTGATGTTTTGGGGTTTCCGGAGAAGACTCTGAGGAAGTTGTTTTTTAGCCGCTTGTAGGGAATGCACACCATATCCCCAAAAAAGGGGTGTGCGCAATATGTTTGGCCCGTTTATGTTAGCCGACCGATGCCTAGTTGGCCGCCGCTCGTCGAGACGTTGACGTACAGGTGCTGCAGTACCAAATGGGGAATAGCGGGCTTAAGCCCAAGCTTGTGCCGGCCCTTGAAGACCTATTTTTGTTTATGTTGCTGGCCTGCGTGCCGAAGTATGGAATTTATATTCCTGTAAATTTAAATATCTGTGATGCTCTGTGGCAGCCCTAGAAGGCATATGCTATGATATTAGCGGCCCAATTGGGGGTGCGTAGAGTAGGGCTGCTGGGCGGTATTACGCCATTAAAAATACGGGCGGGGAACAATTTTTATAGACCCAGGGAGACACCTCTAGTTAAGGAGTGGATCTTGAGATCCACCTTAGATGTTCCGGCCGGCCAAGAGAGCCCGCCGAAGGTGTCTTAGCTCAGCCCCTGGTGTGGGAGGGGAAGAGTTTGATAGTCTTCCGGGTATACCGTGGGACCTCCACGCTGAGGCCTTGGGTCTGTCCCTTGTGTTCCTAGCCTTGAGCATACATTGTTCACATGAGTGTAGTAGGTGCGCGACCACCCCTTCCCGAAGGGTCGAACTCCACAGAGACCGATTTTTCGGTTTCAACAACAGTGACATATTTATTGTGTCATATTTAATGCCCCATATTAACTGTGTCATATTTACTATGCCATATTTACTGTGCCATATTTACTGTGTCATATTTACTATGCAAAATTTAATGCCCCATATTTACTATGCCATATTTTATGCCCCATATTTACTTTGTCACATTTAATGCCCCATATTTACTGTGAAATATTTAATGCCCCATATTTACTTTGTCATATTTAAAGCGTCATATTTACTGTGTCATACTTACTGTGTCATATATATTGTGTCATATTTACTATGCCATATTTACTGTACCATATTTACTATGTCATATTTAATGCCCCATATTTACTATGTCATATTTAATGCCCCATATTTACTGTGCCATATTTACTGCCCCATATTTATAGTGCTATATTTACTGTGCAATATTACTTTGTCATCTTACTTGTGCCATATTTACTGTGCCATATTTATTGTGTCATATTTACTGTGTCATATTTAATGCCTCATATTTACTGTCTCATATTTACTGCCCCATATTTACTGCCCTATATTTACTGTGTCATATTTACTGTGTCATATTTACTGTGTCATATTTAATGCCCCATATTTACTATGCTATATTTAATGCCCCATATTTACTTGTCATATTTACTGTACTATCTTTACTGTGCAATATTTTTTTGCCATATTTACTTTGCCAAAATTACTGTGCCATATATACTATGCTATATTTAATGCTCCATATTTACTATGCCATATTTAATGCCCCATATTTACTGTGTCATATTTACTGTGTCATGTTTACTGTTCCATATTTACTGTGTCATATTTACTATGGCATATTTACTATGCCATATTTACTGTGCTATAATTACTGTGCCATATTTAATGTCTAATATTTATTGTGCCACATTTAACGACCCATATTTACTGACTCATATTTACTATAGCATATTTACTGTAGCATATTTACTGTGTCATATTTACTGTGTCATATTTACTATGCCAAATTTACTGTGTTATATTTACTGTGTCATATTTATTGTGTCATATTTAATGTCCCTTATTTACTATGCCATATTTAATGCCCATATTTACTGTGTCATATTTAGTATGACATATTTAATGCCTCATATTTACTTTGCCATATTTAATGCCCCATATTTACGTTGCCATATTTACTGTATCATATTTATTGTGCCATTTTTACTGTGTCATATTTACCGTGCCATATTTACTGTGCCATATTTACTATACCATATTTAATGCCTTATATTTACTATATCATATTTAATAACCCATATTTACTATGCTATATTTAATGCCCCATATTTACTGTGTCATATTAACTGTGTCATATTTAATGCACCATATTTAGTGTGTCATATTTAATGCCCCATATTTACCGTGCCATATTTTTTGTTCTATTATTACTATGTCATATTTACTTTGTCATATCAAATACCACATATTGACTGTGCCATATTTAATGCCCCATATTTATTGTGTCATATTTATTGTGTCATATTTATTGTGCCATATTTACTATGTCATATTTATTGGGCCATATTTACTATGCAATATTTAATGCCCCATATTTACTGTGTCATATTTATTGCCCATATTTACTGTGCCATATTTACTGCGCCATATTTACTGCCCCATATTTATTATGTCATATTTACTGTACTATAATTACTTTGTCATATTTACTGTATCATATTTACTGGGCCATATTTAATGTCTCATATTTACTACCCATATTTACTACCCCATATTTACTGCCCCATATTTACTGGGTCATACTTATTATGTCATATTTACTATGTCATATTTAATGCCCCATATTTACTGTGCCATATTTAATGCCCCATATTTACTTATCATATTAACTGTACTATCTTGACTGTGCCATATTTATTGTGCCTTATTAACTGTGCCATATTTATTATGCCATATATATTATGCTATATTTAATGCTTCATATTTACTGTGTCATATTTAATGCACCATATTTACTGAGCTATATTTATTGTGCCATATTTACTGTACCATATTTACTATGCCATATTTAATGCTCCATATTTACTATGTCATATTTAATGCCCCATATTTACTATACCATATTTATTATGTCATATTTACTGTGTCATATTTACGGTGCCCTATTTACTATGCCATATTTATTGTGCCATATTTATTGAACCATATTTACTGTGTCATATTTACTATGTCATATTTTCTGTGTCATATTTAATGACTCATACTTATTGTGCATATTTAATGCCCCATATTTACTGTGCCATATTTAATATCCTATATTTACTGTGCCATATTTAATGCCCCATATTTACTATGCCATATTTACTGTGTCATACTTACTGTGTCATATTTACGGTGCCATATTTATTGTGTCATATTTACTATGCCATATTTACTATGCTATATTTACTATGAAATATTTAATACCCCATATTTACTATGTCATATTTAATGCACCATATTTACTGTGCTATATTTACTGCCCCATATTTATTGTGTCATATTTATTGTGTCATAATTACTTTGTCATATTTACTGTACCATATTTATTGTGCCATATTTACTATGCCATATTTAATGCCTCGTATTTATTACCCCATATTTACTGTGCCATATTTACTGTGTCATATTTTCTGTGCCATATTTACTGTGCCATATTTGATGTGTCATATTTACTGTGCTATATTTAATACCTAGATTTACTGTGCCATATTTAATGTCTCATATTTACTGTACCATCTTGACTGTGTCATATTTATTGTGCCATATTCACTCTGCCATATTTACTGTGTCATATATACTATACCATATTTAATGCTCCATATTTACTGTGTCATATTTAATGTCTCATATTTACTGTGCCATATTTATTGTGCCATGCTTACTGTACCATATTTACTGTTCCATATTTAATGCTTCATATTTACTGTGATATATTGAATGCCTCATATTTACTGTGCCATATTTATTGTGCCATATTTACGGTGCCATATTTGTAGTGCCCTATTTACTATGTCATATTTACTGTGCCATATTTACTGAGCCATATTTACTGTGTCATATTTACTATGTCATATTTTCTGTGCCTTATTAAATGACCCATATTTACTGTGCTATATTTAATGCCCCATATTTACTGTGTCATATTTTTTGTGTCATATTTAATACCCTATATTTACTATGCCATATTTAATACCCATATTTATTGTGCTATATTTACTGAGCCTTATTTACTATGCTATATTTACAGTGCCATATTTACTGTGTCATATTTACTGTGCCATATTTAATGCCCCATATTTACTGCGCCACAATTACTATGGCATATTTACTGTGTCATATTTATTGTGCCATATTTACTATGCCATATTTAATTCCCCATATTTACTGTGTCATATTTAATGCCCCATATTTATTGACATATATTGACTGTGTCATATTTACTTTTCTATATTTACTGTGTCATATTTATTGTGTCATATTTACTATATCATATTTAATGCCCCATATTTACTGTACTATATTTAATGCCATATATTTACTCCTCCATATTTACTGTGCCATATTTACTGTGCCATATTTACTGTGCTATATTTAATGTCCCATATTTTCTGTGCCATATTCAATGCCCATCTTTATTGTGCCATATTTACTATACCATATTTACTGTGTCATATTTATCATGCTATATTTACTGTGTCATATTTAATGCCCCATATTTACTCTGTCATATTTAATGCCCCATATTTACTGTGCTATATTTACTGTACCATATTTATAGTGGCATATTTACGGATCCATATTTACTGTATCATATTTACGGATCCATATTTAATTTGCAATAGTTAAAGAGCCATATTTACTATTCCATATTAATGCCCCATATTTACCGTGTCATATTTAATGCACCATATTTACTGTGTCATATTTACTGTACCATATTTATTGTGTCATATTTACTGCGTCATTTTTACTATGCCATATTTACTATGCCATATTGAATGCTCTATATTTATAGTATCATATGTAATGCCCCATATTTACTGTGTCATATTTACTGTTCCATATTTACTATATCATATTTAATGGCCCATATTTACTGTGGCATATTTAATGTCTCATATTTACTGTGTCATATTTATTGTGTCATATTTATTGTACTATATTTACTGTGCCATATTTAATGTTCAATTTTTACTGTGTTATATTTACTATGTCATATTTACTGTGCTATATTTACTGTGCCAAATTTAATGTCCCATATTTACTCTGCCATATTTACGGTTCCATATTTACTGTGCCAAATATTTGTGTCATATTTACTGTGCCAAATTTAATAACTCATATTTAATGTGACATATTTAATGCCCATATTTACTGTACTATATTTGTTGTGCCATATTTACTGTGCCATATTTACTGTGCCATATTTACTGTCTTATATTTACTATGTCATATTTACTGTGCCATTTTACTGTACTATATTTACTGTGAAATATTTAATGCCTCATATTTACTGTGGCATATTTAATGCCCCATATTTACTATGCCATATTTACTATTCCATATTTTTTTGTACTATATTTACTTTGCATATTTACTATGTAATATTAAATGCTCTATATTTACTGTGTCATATTTAATGCCCCATATTTACTGTGTCATATTTACTATGCTATATTTACCGTGCCATATTTACTATGCCATATTTACTGTGCAATATTTTTTGTGTCATATTTTCTGTGCCATATTTTTTTGCCATATTTAATACACCATATTTACTGTGTCATATTCAATGCTCCATATTTACTGTGTCATATTTATTGTGCCATATTTACTATTTTATATTTACTATGCCATAATTACTGCCCCATATTTACTATACCATATTTAATGAACCATTTTTACTATTCCATATTTAATGCCCCATATTTATTATGTCATATTTAATGCCCCATATTTACTGTGCCATATTTAATGCTCCATATTTACTGTGTCATATTTAATGCCTCATATTTACTGTGTTATATTTACTGTGCCATATTTACTGTACCATATTTACTATGTCATATTTACTATGCTATATTTACTGTGTCATATTTAATGACCTATATTTACTATGCCATATTTAATGCCCCATATTTAATATGCCATATTTAATGCCCCATATTTACTGTGCCATATTTACTGTACCATATTTACTGTGCTATATTTACTATGCCATAGTTATTGTGCCAGATTTACTTTATCATATTTACTGTGCTATATTTACTGTGTCATATTTAATGCCCAAATTTACTGTGTCATATTTAATTTCCCATATTTACTGTGCTATATTTACTGTGTCATATTTACTGTGCTATATTAACTGTACCATATTTACTGTGCCATATTTATTGTATTATATCTAATGTCTTATATTTACTGTGCTATATTTACTATGCCATATTTACTGTGACATATTTACTGTATTATATCTAATACCATATATTTACTGTGGCATATTTAAATCCCCATATTTACTGTGACATATTTAATGCCCCATATTTACTGTGCCATATTTACTGTGCCATATTTATTATGCATATTTATTGTACCATATTTATAATGCCATTTTTTGTATCATATTTACTATGTCATATTTAATGCCCCATATTTACTGTATCATATTTAATGCTCTATATTTACTGTGCCATATTTAATGCCCCATATTTACTGTGCCATATTTACTGCCCCAAATTTACTGTGCCATAATTACTTTACAATATTTACTATATAATATTTACTATGACATATTTATTGTATCATATTTAATGCCCCATGTTTACTATGCCACATTTTATGCCCCATATTTACTGTGAAATATTTAATGCCCCATATTTTATGTGCCATTTTTAAAGCCCCATATTTACTGTGTCATATTTACTATGCCATATATATTGTGCCATATTTACTATGATATATTTACTGTGCCATATTTACTATGTCATATTTAATGCCCCATATTTACTATGTCATATTTAATGCGCCATTTTTATTGTATCATATTTACTACCCCATATTTATAGTGCTATATTTACTGTGCCATAATTACTTTGTCATACTTACTGTGCATATTTACTGTACCATATTTACAGTATAATTTTTAATGCCATATTTACTTTGCCATATTTACTGTGCCATATTTAATGCCCTATATTTACTATGCCATATTTAATGCCCCATATTTACTTACCAAATTTACTGTACCATCTTTACTGTGCCATATTTTTTATGCCATATTTACTGTGCCAAATTTACTGTGCCATATATACTATGCTATATTTAATGCTCCATATTTACTATGTCATATTTAATTCCCTATATTAACTGTGCCATATTTACTGTGCCATGTTTACTGTTCTATATTTACTGTGCTATATTAAATGTCCAATATTTACGGTGCCATATTTAACGGCCCATATTTACTAACTCATATTTACTGTAGCATATTTACTGTGCCATATTTATTGTGCCAAATTTACTGTGCCATATTTAATATGTCATATTTACTGTGTCATATTTAATGTCTCGTATTTACTATACCATATTTAATGACTATATTTACTGTGTCATATTTACTATAATATATTTAATGCCCCATATTTACTTAACCATATTTAATGCCCCATATTTACGGTGTCATATTTAATGTATCATATTTACTGTGCTATATTTATCGTGCTATATTTACTGTGCCATATTTACTGTACCATATTTAATGCCCTATATTTACTATGTCATATTTAATGACCCATATTTACTGTGCCATATTTAATGCCTCATATTTACTATGCCATATTTAATGCCCCATATTTATTGTGCAATATTTACTGTACTGTATTTACTGTGCCATATTTACTATGCCATATTTACTGTGTCATATTTACTGCCTCATATTTACTGTGTCATATTTATTGTAGCATATTTATTATGTCATATTTATTGTGTCATATTTACTGTATCATATTTACTGTGTCATATTTACTGTGCCATATTTAATGCCCTATATTTTCTGTGTCATATTTATAATCCATATTTACTGACATATATTTACTTTGCAATGGTTACTGTTTCATATTTATTGTGTCATATTTACTATGTCATATTTAATGCCCCATATTTACTGTATCATATTTAATGCCCCATATTTACTGTGACATATTTACTATGCCATATTTACTGCGCCATATTTACTATGTCATATTTACTGTGCCATATTTAATGTCACATATTTACTATGCCATATTTAATGCCAAAATTTACTGTGTCATATTTATTATGACATATTTAATGTCCCATATTTACTTTGCCATATTTAATGCCCAATATTTACGGTGTCATATTTACTGTGCCATATTTACTATGCTATATTTACTATGCCATATTTATTTTTCTATTTTTACTGTGTCATATTTATTGTACCATATTTACGGTGTCATATTTAATGTACCATATATAATGCCCTATATTTACTGTGTCATATTTAATGCCCCATATTTACTGTGCCATATTTAATGTTCAATATTAACTGTGCCAAATTTACTGTATCATATTTACTGTGTCATATTTACTATTCCATATTTACTGTACCATATTTACTTTGTCATATTTACTATGACATATTTACTGTGCCATATTTACTGTGCCATATTTACTGTGCCATATTTACTATGTCATATTTACAGTGTCATACTTACTGTGTCATACTTACTGTGCCATACTTACTGTGTCATATTTACTGCTCCATATTTACTGTGCCATATTTACGGTGCTATATTTACTGTGCTATATTTATTGTGCCATATTTACTGTGTCATATTCACTGTGCCATATTTAATTCCCCATATTTACTGTGCCATATTTAATGCCCCATATTTACTGTGCCATATTTAATGTATCATATTTACTATGACATATTTATTGTGCAATTTTTACTATGTCATATTTAATGCCCTATATTTACTATGCCATATTTAATTCCCCATATTTACTGTGTCATATTTACTATGCCATATTTACTGTGTCATATTTACTGTATCATATTTACTGTGCCATATTTACTGTGCCCTATTTACAGTGCCAAATTTAATGCCCCATATTTACTGTGCCATATTTAAGGCCCTATATTTACTATGTCATATTTAATGTCCCATATTTACTGTGTCATATTTATTATACTATATTTATCATGTCATATTTATTGGGTCATATTTAGTGCCACATATTTACTGTTCCATATTTAATACTCCACATTTACTATGTCATATTTAATACCTCATATTTACTGTGCTATATTTACTGTGTCATATTTACTGTACCATATTTACTATGTCATATTTACTGTGCTATATTTACTGTGTCATATTTAATGACCTATATTTACTATGTCATATTTAATGCCTCATATTTACTGTGCCATATTTAATGCCCCTTATTTATTGTACCATATTTACTGTCCCATATTTACTGTGCCATATTTACTGTGTCATATTTATTGTGCTATATTTAATTTGCCATATTTACTACGCTATATTTACTGTGTCATATTTAATGCCTAAATTTAGTGTGTCATATTTAATTTCCCATATTTATTGTGCTATATTTACTGTGTCATATTTACAGTGTCATATTTATTGTGTTATATTTACTGTGTCATATTTATTGTGCCTTATTTACTGTATTATATCTAATGCCCCATATTTACAGTGGCATATTTAATCCTCCATTTTTATTGTGAGATATTTACTGCCCCATATTTACTGTGTCATATTTACTGTGCCATATTTATTGTGTCATTTTTATTGTGCCATATTTATTGTGCCATACTTAATATGCCGTATTTTTTGTGCCTTATTTACTATGTCATATTTAATGCCCCAAATTTACTATGCCATATTTAATGCCCTATATTTACTGTGCCATATTTTATGCCCCATATTTACTATGCCATATTTACTATGCCATATTTACTGCCCAAAATTTACTGTGTCATAATTACTTTGCAATATTTACTGTGTCATATTTAATGCCCTATATTTACTCTGCCCTATTTAATGCCCCATTTTTACTGTGCCATATTTACTGTACCATATTTACTGTGCTATATTTACTATGCCATAGTTATTGTGCCATATTTACTTTGTCATATTTACTGTGCTATATTTACTGTGCCATATTTAATGCCCAAATTTACTGTGTCATATATAATTTCCCATATTTACTGTGCTATATTTACTGTGTCATATTTACTGTGCTATATTAACTGTACCATATTTACTGTGCCATATTTACTGTATTATATCTAATGTCATATATTTACTGTGGCATATTTAATGTCTCATATTTACTGTGACATATTTACTGCCCCATATTTACTGTGCCATATTTACTGTGCCATATTTAATATGCATATTTATTGTACCATATTTACAATACCATATTTTTTGTGTCATATTTACTATGTCATATTTAATGCCCCATATTTATTGTGTCAAATTTAATGCTCTATATTTACTGTGCCATATTTAATGCCCCATATTTACTGTGCCATATTTATTGCCCCAAATTTACTGTGCCATAATTACTTTACAATATTTACTGTGTCATATTTACTGTGACATATTTACTGAATCATATTTAATGCCCCATGTTTACTGTGCCACATTTTATGCCCCATATTTACTGTGAAATATTTAATGCCCCATATTTTTTGTGCTATATTTTAGGCCCCATATTTACTGTGCCATATTTACTGTGCCATATATATTGTGCCATATTTACTATGCTATATTTACTCTGTCATATTTACTATGTCATATTTAATGCCCCATATTTACTATGTCATATTTAATGCGCCATATTTACTGTGCCATATTTACTACCCCATATTATAGAGCTATATTTACTATGCCATAATTACTTTGTCATACTTACTGTGCATATTTACTGTACCATATTTACAGTGCAATTTTTAATGCCATATTTACTGTGCCATATTTAGTGTGCAAAATTTAATGCCCTATATTTACTATGCCATATTTAATGCCCCATATTTACTTACCAAATTTACTGTACCATCTTTACTGTGCCATATTTTTTATGTCATATTTACTGTGCCAAATTTACTTTGCCATATATACTATGCTATATTTAATGCTCCATATTTACTATTCCATATTTAATGCCCCATATTTACTGTGCCATATTTACTGTGTCATGTTTACTGTTCCATATTTACTCTGCCATATTTAATGTCCAATATTTACGGTGCCATATTTAACGGCCCATATTTACTGACTCATATTTACTGTAGCATATTTACTGTGTCATATTTACTGTGCCAAATTTACTGTGCCATATTTACTATGCTATATTTACTGTGTCATATTTACTGTGTCATATTTAATGTCCCTTATTTACTATGCCATATTTAATGCCTATATTTACTGTGCCATATTTACTGTGTCATATTTACTATAACATATTTAATGCCCCATATTTACTTTACCATATTTAATGTCTCATATTTACGGTGTCATATTTACTGTATCATATTTACTGTGCTATATTTACCATGCTATATTTACTGTGCCATATTTAATGTATCATATTTAATGCCCTATATTTACTATGCCATATTTAATGGCCCATATTTACTGTGCCATATTTAATGCCCCATATTTACTGTGTCATATTTATTATGCCATATTTAATGCCCCATATTTATTATGCAATATTTACTGTACTGTATTTACTGTGCAATATTTACTATGCCATATTTAGTGTGTCATATTTACTGCCTCATATTTACTGTGTCATATTTACTGTAGCATATTTACTATGTCATATTTACTGTGTCATATTTACTGTATCATATTTACTGTGTCATATTTACTGTGTCATATTTAATGCCCTATATTTACTGTGTCATATTTAATGATCCATATTTACTTGCATATATTTACTTTGTAATGGTTACTGTTTCATATTTATTGTGTCATATTTACTATGTTATATTTAATGCCCCATATTTACTGTACCATATTTAATGCCCCATATTTACTGTGACATATTTACTATGACATATTTACTACGCCATATTTACTATGACATATTTACTGTGCCATATTTAATGTCACATATTTACTATATCATATTTAATGCCCATATTTACTGTGTCATATTTATTGTGACATATTTAATGCCCCATATTTACTTTGTCATATTTAATGCCCCATATTTACGGTGCCATATTTATTGTGCCATATTTACTATGCTTTATTTACTATGCCATATTTATTTTTCTATTTTTACTGTGTCATATTTACTATACCATATTTACACTGTCATATTTAATGTATCATTTTAATACCCTATATTTACTGTGTCATATTTAATACCTCATATTTACTGCGCCATATTTAATGCTCAAAATTTATTGTGCTATATTTACTGTATCATATTTACTGTGCCATATTTACTATTCCATATTTACTATACCATATTTACTTTGTCATATTTGCTATGTCATATTTACTGTGCCATATTTACTGTGCCATATTTACTGTGCCATATTTACTGTGTCATACTTACTATGTCATACTTACTGTGCCATACTTACTGTGCCATATTTACTGTACCATATTTACTGTACCATATTTACTGTGCTATATTTACTATGTCATATTTATTGTGTCATATTTACTGTGTCATATTTACTGTGCCATATTTAATTCCCCATATTTACTGTGCCATATTTAATGCTCTATATTTATTGTGCCATATTTACTGTATAATATTTACTGTCATATTTACTGTGCCATATTTACTATGCTATATTTAATACCCTATATTTACTGTGCCATATTTAATTCCCCATATTTACTGTGACATATTTACTATGCCATATTTACTGTGTCATATTTACTGTGCCATATTTACTGTGTCATATTTACTGTGCCCTATTTATAGTGCAAAATTTAATGCCCCATATTTACTGTGCCATATTTAAGGCCCTATATTTACTGTGCCATATTTAATATCCCATATTTATTGTGTCATATTTACTATACTATATTTATCATGCCATATTTATTATGTCATATTTAGTGCCCCATATTTACTGTGCCATATTTAATGCTCCATATTTACTGTGTCATATTTAATACCCCATATTTACTGTGCTATATTTACTGTGTCAAATTTACTGTACCATATTTACTATGTCATATTTACTGTGCTATATTTACTGTGCCATATTTAATGACCTATATTTACTATGTCATATTTAATGTCTCATATTTACTATGCCATATTTAATGCCCCATATTTACTGTGCCATATTTATTGTCCCATATTTACTGTGCCATATTTACTGTGCCATATTTATTGTGTTATATTTACTTTGCCATATTTACTGTGCTATATTTACTGTGCCATATTTAATGCCCAAATTTACTGTGTCATATTTAATTTCCCATATTTACTGTGCTATATTTACTGTGTCATATTTACTGTGTCATATTTACTGTATTATATTTTCTGTGTCATATTTACTGTGCCATATATACTGTATTATATCTAATGCCTCATATTTACAGTGGCATATTTAATCCTCCATATTTACTGTGAGATATTTAATGCCCTATATTTACTGTGCCATATTTACTGTACCATATTTATTGCATCATATTTATTGTGCCATATTTATTGTGCCGTACTTACTATGCTGTATTTTTTATGCCTTATTTACTATGTCATATTTAATGCCCCATATTTATTGTGCCATATTTAATGCCCTATATTAACTGTGCCATATTTAATATCCCATATTTACTATGCTATATTTACTGCCCAAAATTTACTGTGTCATAATTACTTTGCAATATTTACTGTGTCATATTTACTGTGTCATATTTACAGTTGTACAACCCCGTAGCCGGGCGAGCGGGACCCTCCCCAAATGTTAGCCTCGGGGCGAGCTTTGAGCGCCGATTTGGCATCCCTGTTCGAAGACGTGCGGGTTTTACGTGCGTGCGTGCGGAGGTTTTACGTGCGTAAGCTTTTAATATATATATAGGTATTTAACATTATAATATATATATTATATTATATTATAATGTAATATAGCATACGAACTCGGTTGTTTTTAGCCGCTTGCAGGGAATGCACACCATTGCCCCAAAAAAGGGGTGTGCGTAATATGTTTGGCCCGTTTATGTTACCCGACCGATGCCTAGTTGGCCGCCGCTCATCGAGACGTTGACGTACAGGTGCTGCAGTACCAAATGGGGAATAGCGGGCTTAAGCCCAAGCTTATGCCGGCCCTTGAAGGCCTATTTTTGTTTATGTTGCCGGCCTGCGTGCCGAAGTATGAAATTTATATTCCTGTAAATTTAAATATCTGTGATGCTCTGTGGCGGCCCTAGAAGGCATATGCTATGATATTAGCGGCCCAATTGGGGGTGCGTAGAGTAGGGCTGTTGGGCGGTATTACGCCATTAAAAAGGCGGGCGGGGAACAGTTTTTATAGACCCAGGGAGACACCTCTAGTTAAGGAGTGGATCTTGAGATCCTCCTTAGATGTTCCGCCGGCCAAGAGAGCCCGCCGAAGGTGTCTTAGCTCAGCCCCTGGTGTGGGAGGGGAAGAGTTTGACAGTCTTCCGAGTATGCGGTGGGACCTCCACGCTGAGTCCTTGGGTCTATCCCTTGTGTTCCTAGCCTTGAGCCTAGATTGTTCACTTGAGTGTAGTAGGTGCGCGACCACCCCTTCCCCAAGGGTCGAACTCCAAAGAGACCGATTTTTCGATTTCAACAACAGTGACATATTTACTGTGTCATATTTAATGCCTCATATTGTAACACCTCTACCCGTCAAGAAGAATATAATAGAGGGTCCGGCCGGGGCCCCACACCATATTCCACAAACAGGCGGAGACGCTACGAAATAATATCATAACCACGCACCCTAACACAGAGCATTCTAGCGGAAGTTTCACGGTTGAATTATTGAACTCAAGATAAAGAATATTGTCCACTAAAACTTAGGAATATATACAAACATCACAAGAGTCTGGCCTTAAGGCCTTACAATAGTTTCTTTTAACAAGAGTGTGGATTACAAACATCGGCACGCAGGCCGGCCACACATGAACAAAAGAAACAAAACAATGCCTTCGAGGGCAGCAACGCAGCTTTGGGCTTCAGCCCGCTAAGTCCCGCTTGGACCAGCACCTCCAGTACCTGTAAGAACCAATCCACCAAGCGGTGGCAAACAAGGCAACGGTCAGCATTCAGCTGACCAATTATAACGACCCTGCCCCTGGCACGGGGCAGCGGAATTCCATCCCTGCATAGCAATCTTCCAATATGATATATAGCAATTCAAGCAAGACGTGCACGCCCGCACAGTCACATATCACAAACGTCGGCACGACGGCCCGACGCTCCGTGCACTCAGGTCACATTATCGGTGTTCCGTAGTTCCACGGCCACACCACCGTTCAGAGGTCCCAGACATAACGGTCCAATATGAGCATTCTAGTCTGATCGGCTCACAGGCCATCGACTCTCGCTATGTGATCCTAACAGGGTCTTAAGCACCCAAGGTTAGACAACCATAACGCGGGTAAAGATCCACCTTTCCCGGTTCTCAAACCGTTAGACTCAAGCCTGGACTGACGCGGGTACAGCTTCACCTTGCCCGTTCCACTACCAAGGCATTTGCCTAGTTGCAGCCCCACGGCTCAACGGCTCAACCTCACACAAAGTAGAAACTCACGGCTACAGGAGAGTCCAACTCTCATAATTTCCTGGACTTCCTCCAGTACTTTATCCATCATGCCTACAAGCAAGAATCACAGAGTCTTCTCCGATATGCAAACAAGCATCACCAATCCAGACCATGTCCAGATGGGCTTCACACAGCATGCCTAGATCCGTACTCCAATTTCGGACTCTAATAAGGGGGACTTCACATATCTACCTCAAGGAACGCCACAACCCACCGCACACTCGCGGGGAAGGGTTTTCCCTATGCAATGCAGGAATTAAGGACTTCACATGTCCAAGCAGGAAATCGTTACCCTAAGAACTCGCTTCGGAGCCATGGAGAGAAATTTGAGATGGATGAAAGCCTTCGTAGCAGCGTTGCCTTCGCAAATCCGAACTCGGCTCGCGATTTGGACCACCGCAGCACCACCGGCAGCCGAATCCCACTTCTTCTTCCTCACCTTGCTCTCACCTCTCTCTTAAAGCTAGAAAGAGAAGATGAACTTTAGAAATGAGCCTTTCTCCTTCCTTTCCCGGCCTTATCAGCCCAGGAATGAGCCCCAGCCACAGGATCTCTTTAAGGAAAATGAACAGCCAAGATTTGCCTGAAAATATTTATTCTTTTGGCCGACATGGCCTGTGACACGGTCGTGTCACAGGCCGTGTACCCTTAAGCGGCACACGCGGCACTCGCACCGACTGAAACTACCAGAACACGGGCATCGACACGCCCGTGTCGAACCTGACACGCCCGTGTCGGTCATGCGACACGCCCGTGTCACACCTATTACACGGTACTCAACGAGCGCTAAAACTAGTCAGAGCAGTACACGGGTAGGCACACGCCCTTGGACATGCCCGTGTCAAATCGGACACGGCCATGTGCAAGGCTTGGTTCCGGGCCGTGTACATTTCTGACTCGGTACGGCATTTTCTTGAGTGACACGCCTTGGGACACGCCCGTGTCGAAGGCCGTGTCCCAGGCTCGACTATCGTCGACCTCCGATCGTCGACTAACCCGAACACGCCCTGGGACACGCCCGTGTCCCAGGACGTGTACCCCGACACGCCCTGGGACACGCCCGTGTCCCAGGCCGTGTTAAGCAACCGGCACCTCAATTCCAATTTTTGAGTCTTTTTGGGGTGTTACAATCCACCCCTCCTTAATAAAATTTCGTCCCGAAATTTGAAGACAGTAGGGAGAAAAATAACAAAACATTTATATATTTCTATTACATATACAACGAGCAAACAAGTTACGAAAATAACTCGGAAAACTCGGCTTGCATGGTCTGCTCGCGCTCCCATGTTAGCTCTTCTCGGCCACAATTATCCCATCGGACTTTGACCATCCGGATCACATTGTTCCGCAACTATTTCTCGGCTCGATCCTCGATCTGTATAGGCTTCACCTTTGTCGTTAGCCCATCCTCAACCAGCACTCGATCATTGTCAATTACTTAAGCTGGATCCTTGACTGCTTTGCGTAGCACCGAGATGTGAAACACATCATGCAATCCACTCAATTCCGATGAAAGAGCTAGCCGATAGGAAGCTTCCCCAACTCGCTCCACCACTTCAAACGGACCAAGGTATCGCGGACTTAGCTTTTTCAACCGCCGAATCCGAGATATGCCTTTGAAGGGCTTAATCTTTAAATAGACCCAGTCACCCACCGCGAACTCCACGTTCCGGTGCTTAGTATTGTAATACTTGGCTTGCCGATCCTGGGCTATTAAGAGCCTCTCTCGAATAGAGCGTATTGTTGAGGTAGCATCCTCGACTTCCTTTTTGCCTAAAAGTTTAGTCTCGCCAGTTTCTGCCCAAGCTAGCGGTGTACGACACTTACGACCATACAGCGCTTCAAACGGGTCCATGCCTATACTCGCTTGATGACTATTATTATAGGCAAACTCCACCATAACAAGATGCTCTTCCCAATTCTTACCGAAGTCCAGGGCACACATACGGAGCATATCCTCCATCGTTTTGTTGGTTCGTTCAGTTTGGCCATCCGTTTGCGGGTGAAAGGCCGTACTGAATGCTAACTTCGTGCCCAACATCTGATGAACTAATCTCCAATCTTTCGAGGTAAAGCGCCCATCTCGGTCACTTACGATGCTTCGGGGAACACCGTGCAATCGAACAATCTGCTCCACATAGAGCTTTGCCAACGTTTCCACTGAATCGTCCCGCTTGTTCGGTATAAAGTGAGCCACCTTTATCAACCGGTCTACAATCACCCAGATTGAGTCATGGCCACGCTGAGATCTCGGCAATCCGTGCACGAAATCCATAGAAATATCCTCAAACTTCCATTGCGGAATCGGCAATGACTTCAGGAAACCACTCGGCCGTTGACATTCTGCCTTTACCAAAGCACAAGTACGACATTTAGCCACATACGCGGCTATGTCCTTCTTTAAACCAGGCCACCAGAACAGTTTCTTCATGTCCTTGTACATTTTTGTGCTCCTAGGGTGAATTGAGTACTTTGTAAAGTGTGCTTCATATAGCAATCCTTCTCGCAATTTACCCGCACTAGGGACGCACAATCGGCCATCTTTCCGTAACAAACCGTCATTCCAGGAGAATTGATCACCAGACCCCTCCTTTGCATAGCGTTGGAGACTTTCATCCAACTCCGTTTCCCACCGAACCCTGTCAGCAAGGTCATATTGAACCTCCAACCAGTTCACGCATGCATTAGTCGAAGAATCTCTTTCCACACAAGATATCTCCAAAGCTTCTAACTCCTGGATTAACCGCTCATCATGTATCCGCAACCAACTTGCCCACACCGGAGTCCGACGACTCAAGGCATCAGCGACCACATTTCCCTTTCCGGGAACATAGTGAATGTCGAAGGTATAATCCCCAAGGAATTCCATCCACCACCTTTGTCGCATATTCAACTCCTTTTTTTCGAGCAGATACTTTAAGCTTTTAAGATCTGTATAAATATCCACCTTCACTCCATAAAGATAATGCCGCCACAACTTTAGCGAAAAGATCACCGCCGCCAACTCCAAGTCATGGACGGGGTAATTACGCTCATGCACTTTCAATTGACGTGAGCCATAAGCGATCACCTTGCCAAACTGTAGGAGAACGCAGCCTAAGCCGCTTCCTGATGCATCGCTGTATATTTCAAATCCATCTGTACCACATGGCGACGTCAAAACGGGCGCCGTGGTCAAACGATTCTTCAGCTCCACAAAAGCTCGTGCGCACTCCGGCGTCCAAACGAACTTCTGATCCTTTCTCGTCAACGTAGTCAGAGGCAAAGCAATCCGGGAGAAGTTCTCCACGAACCGTCTATAGTAGCCCGCCAATCCAAGGAAACTCCTGACCTCGGCCACCGAAGACAACACTGGCCAATCACGAATGGCACTTATCTTAGCCGGATCCACCGCTATGCCCTCTCCACTCACCACATGGCCTAGAAAAGCCACCGACGAGAGCCAGAACTCACACTTAGAGAACTTGGCATACAGCTTATTCCTTCGCAAGGTATGCAATACTAATCGCAAGTGGTTTGCATGATCTTCCTCCGATTGTGAATATACAAGGATATCATCAATAAACACAATCACAAACAGATCCAGGTATTCGCGGAACGTTCGATGCATGAGATCTGTAACGCCCCCTGTTTTTATGTATTTATCTAATTCTCCTTGGGCATTACGTGGATGCTCTTTCCAGCTCGGGTCGTTGTTAAAGTATCTCGTTAGGTGTTCTTAGAGGTTATAGTCTGTTGTCTGGTTTCCCCAGCTAGCCGGCGTCTGTTTTGGAGGCCCGGCTGAGCCTCTTAGGGAATCCTTGTGCTTTGGCTTCGAGCGAGGTTAGCTCGAGTGTGTGATCGTCGGGAGTTGTTTCCGACTTCGTCGTTGTTTTCGTAGCCCGAGTTTTGTCTACGGTGCGAGTTTGGTCGAAATCCGTGAACGTTAATTTTCGCGTCGCTCAGACGGTCGCTTGTTAGCGAGTCGTCTCCTTATGCGAGCGTTTATATTTAGTTGTGCATTTTTTTTTTTGGCTTAACGCGTGTCTTGGGCATGCCGGTGCGTAAATGCGCACGAGCTCGTGCGTGCAAGGCTTTTTAATAGAGTTCGGGTGCGTGTCTAGTTATGCGTTAACTTATGTGTGTGTTAGTGCGAATGAGTATTAGGGTGGGTGTGTTAATATTTATATAAGTATATATATATATATTTTTTGTGTAGTTAGTGTTAATGGGTTTTTAGTGTGTGAGTTGTAGGTGCGTTAGGGGGGAAGGGGGCTGCCTTTGTTTAGTTTTAATTAAGTGTTAGTTGATTCTTTAATTAATAGGATTATAATATATTATATATAGGTTATTAGTTTAGGTTTTATTTATTAGGTTTCCCCCTTTTATTTCCTGCACCCGGCGGCCCTGTAGAAACCGAGCGGAAGCAAAGAAGAGGCGGAGCCCTGCTGCTGCTCCGGCCGGCCGAACCTGGCCCAAATCCTCTCGATTTTTTTGATTTGAGGCAGGATCCTCGCTCCCCTGGGCGAGATCTTCGTTCCGAGGTAATCTATTTGAGTTTTCACCGTGATTTTTCTGTGATTTGGGGGTGCGGTTTCGCCCTTTTTCTCCATGCTTTGATCGGTTTGTTATTCCCAGATTTTCTTCCGTAGTTGTGTTGCTTAAGGCCGGCCGGTTGGAGGGTTGTGCTGGCCGAAATTTTGGTGAAGAGATTTAGGCAAGTGCGCCCTTCGCTCTTGCCGTATTGATCTCATTATATCACTCTTGTTGTTTTGATTTCTGATATTTGCTCACCCAAACCCATCCTAACCGAAACCCTACCCGAAATCCTACCCGGAAACCCTATCCGAAATCCTATTGATAACTGTTTCCTAACGTTCTTTTGTTTGTAATTGCTCATGTTAGAATTTACCCCTTAATGAAAATTATTGCTTGTATAGCTTGTGGTTTGCCCCTTGGGTGTAGTCCAAGTCTAGCATAATTTGTTTTTATTGTGAGGCCTATTATTCATGGTTAGGCGGGAATTGAATTTTTTTTTATAAGTGTAGGTGCCCTTATGCTCTGGCATAGTTTGGCATAAAATTTATTTGTATGTGTTGGTAACAAATTAATCGCATAGGTTCGTTATTAAATTAATTTTTATACGTGTAGTTTGGGATCGAATTACGGGCGTAGGTTCAAGGTCCTATCGCTTGTGGGTGTTAGTATTTAGCGGTTTGTTCATATCTAGTAGCGAGTCACTGTTCTGTTTTGTTTATATAGGGCTCCTAGGTGGGTTGCTCTAGTGAGTTTAGGGCTCTTGGAATTTGCTTGATGGTACACGAGACCACCAGCATGGGTTTTTTTCTTGAGTCACTTAGGACTGGAGTAGGATGTGATTTTGGGGTGGGTCGGACCGCTGCCGCCACCCTGGTTTTCTTTCTTGCCTTATTATGGCAATATGGGCTGTTTGGGTTGAGTTGGACGGGTACCACCACCACAGTACATGAGGATGTTTAGGCCGAATAGACTTGGTTGGACATGCGGCCACTAGTCTAGGCCCCTTGTTACTAAATTGTTTATCCATCTCCAGTACTAGGTGACTCTTTCTGTTTTAGCCTGTTACATGTTATGATTATTGTGCTAATCCTTTTGCAGAGACTCTCGAAGCTTGACTTCATTCGTGCACATGGTGCACACCCCCCTTTTTACCTCTTTTACCGATTGAAGAGTACTCTTAAATTCCCGTTTTTAATTCCTGCTTTTACTACTGTACCTTCTTTTCCTGTTGATTATAGTTTGCTGAGGTATTCTTTTCTTTCTGAATACCTCAGGTACAGGTTTTTAGCCGACAGCGCGGCTAGGGTGCTCCAGAGATTCTCAGTGTTTTGCTGCTGTTGTGAGTCCTTCACTCGGGAGGTAGTTTCTTTAGACTTGTAGTACAGATGTACCTACACATCGGTGGGTTCGTGTCGGTTGTTGGCGCCCACTGGTGGTTTCTCTTTTAGACACTTTGTACTTGCTTACTCTGTTAGATTTACTGCTTTGTTTTTATTAAACTTGCTCTTGGGATGATTTATGATAGGATGTTAGTTATTTTCAAAACCTAAAAAACACTATTATGTATATGCATAACTCTCGATTTTCATGTCTTACCAACTCAAACACTACTTTCAAGGCGACGTAAAAAGACTATTTTCGTAGATATATGTAAATTAAATCTAGAGTCCCGCGCAGTTTCGGGTGCCCCCTGGGGACACTGTTGCGCTCTCTCTTAGGATGCATAAATGTAATCAAAGTATTTTCCGCTACGTGCATGTATAATTTTTAAGTATGGACTAGGTGATCCTCAAAGCCGAGGGATACGGCGTTAGAGTTATAATCAGATTTCTAACAATTTAACTTTTGGATTTTTTTTTATAAAATAGAGTAGTTGGTGTTTTGCCTGAGCGTCAGCAGTTATCCCCTGCTTGACGTGGCATCACGACGCGTATTTTTCTCAGACTCTGATAATTTTAAATTCGGAGGAAAATGCGGGTTGTGACAGTTGGTATCAGAGGGAGGTTGTCTGACAAATTGTCGGGCAACCTTTCCCTGTAAGTTTTTGATGTTTAGAGTCATATCATACACACACCGACATGTCATTAGCACGTCTTGGCCGAAGCACGAGCACTACACTCATAGCATAACATGAAGTATACGGGGCATATTATGTAGTATGGGATGCATAATATGTGTTCGTATATGGATCCACCATAGGAGGCAACATGTGAGGGTTATGTATTATGGGGTGCATAACCTCACCACATGGATGCGACTAGCACGTTTTCTTTTTCGTTGCATGAAAATGTTATGTATTATGGGATGCATAACATTTTCATGCGTACGCCGCTCATAACATGCATTAGGGCCTTTTCTAGAATGCATAGCACAAACATGCATGACATGACATTGCATAAGCACAACGTGCCAAGCTAAAGACTTGCATGATGACATGTGTACACACATAATTTTGGGTCAAAAAAAGAATATAAATTCATGCATTCCCGATCTAGGCACAAGAGTTAGGGTGATGATGGTAAACCATCTCAGGTTAAGTATGGCATTATCTTCACTTTAAAAAAAGGGGTATATATATAATAAAATCCCAGAGCAAGTTGGCAGTGAAAGCAAGTACTTATGTAGGTTTGTCTGTACATGTTTGGTTTTGTCCTAGTGGTTGAACCAGGTTTTGATGATTGCTTGTTTATTCTTTTTTAGCATGGCGCCTAAGCGTAGAGTGACGAGGTCGACTCCCCAATCTGAGGGCGAGTCTTCTGGTGCTCAAAGCGATGCAGTAGTGGCTAGTCTGAGGCAGAGCAATGAGGCCCTATCAAGGCAGCTGGTAGAGGTTCAGTCTCAGATTCAGTCTTTGGTTGCAGTAGTGACGGGGCTAGTTCCGAGAGCACAGGATCCGGCTGGGGGTGCAGCTGACCCAGCCCCTCTTGTACCTCCTGCCCCTGTGGTGCCTCCTGTTGCGGTGCCCCCGGAGATGACCTTCATCTCCCAGTTTCAGCGATTGCAGCCCCCGACTTACGATGGCAGATCAGATTTCATGGTGCTCGACGACTGGGTAATCTCTATTGAGGAGATGTTTCAGTATTCCGGTGTGTCCGAGGATCAGAAGGTGATGCTGGCTGCCTATCAACTGAAGGGGTTGGCGAAGAGCTGGTGGATGAGAGAGAAGGAGGGAATGGTAGGAGGATGCACTTGGGCTTCCTTCAAGGAAATTTTGATGAGAAAGTTTCTACCTGGAGTGGAGCGGGATAGATTGATGAACGATTTCTTGCACCTGAAGCAGAGGCAGCTCACTGTCAGCGGTTATGAGATTGAGCTTAGCAAGCTCAGTCAGTTTGCCCCCAGTTTGGTGAGCTCGGAGGAGGATAGAGTGAAGCGCTTCCTTGGTGGGCTGAGGAGTGATGTCCAGCAGCTAGCGGTTGCCCATGGAGCGGTGACTTATGCCGGTGCAGTTGAGGCTGCTTTGAAAGTGGAGGCCATCGAGAATGCAAAGCAGAGAGGGCAGCAGGCGAGAAATGATAAGCGGAAGGCTGTCGAACCAAAGGGCTCTCAGGTGACAGGTGCCCCTTCTAGTAAGAAGAGCAAGGAGATTTGTGGTTTCTGTGGCCGCCCGGGCCACCCGGCGGAGAGATGTTTCAAGAGGATAGCAGCGCAGAAGGAGCAGGTGCATGCCATTCAGGGTGCCCCCAGTCAGAGGGCAGTGTGTTCCTTGTGCAAGAAAGAGGGGCATGATGTTGCCCGTTGCTGGTTGAAGGACAAGGTCTGCTATCAGTGCGGACAGAAGGGCCATACCAAGGCCAGGTGCCCTCAGCTTCAGCCGGTGCTCAAGCCTGTTCCTCTTCAGTCCTTGCCACCGCCTCCGTCTACGGAGAAAGGCAAGGGAAAGCTGAACGTGATTTCTTCAGCGGAGGCTCAGACTTCGACGCAAGTCATCTCAGGTAGACTCTCTCTCTCTTGTCTTTTTACTTCAGTACAGCTTTAGCATTGTAATTTCCTCTCATAGATGCATGTGCAAATCTTTTATTTATATAGGGAGTTTTAAGGTAAAGAACCGTTGGGCGCGCGTTCTCTTTGACTCAGGTGCTACCCACTCTTTTGTGGCTAGAGCCTTTGTAGAGCGGTTCCAGTTGGTACTTGACCGTGTAGGTGAGGCCTTTTGCGTCAAGTTCCCCTCGGGTGACTCCGTGGTATCGGATCAGGGCATTCTGGATTGCCCTATTCTTTTGGGAGATTTTCTGGCCAAGGCAGATCTAAAGGTTATTGATTTGGAGGATTTCGATGTCATCCTAGGCATGGATTGGTTGTCCCGTTACGATGCTGTGATTCAGTGCAGGGGTAAGTGTTTGGATTTCAGGAAGGACAACGGTCAGCCTGGGAGTATTTATGGTGACCCGCATCAGGTTTCTCCGGCGATCTCTGCGGTATGTGCTCAGAGGCTTTTTAGTTCTGGCTGTTTTGCTTGCGTGGTTTCGATGCTGGGGACTGTTAGCAGTGGGCCGCAGTTAGATGAGATTCCTGTTGCGCGGGAGTTTCCAGATGTATTTCCGAGCGATCTTCCTGGTCTTCCTCCAGACAGAGACGTTGAGTTCGTGATTGACTTGGAGCCCGGTACGCGTCCCATTGCTAAGGCGCCGTATCGGATGGCCCCGCGGGAGTTGGAGGAGTTGCGTACTCAGTTGGATGAGTTATTGGAGAAGGGTTTCATAAGGCCGAGTTCGTCGCCCTGGGGTGCTCCCGTGCTCTTTGTAAAGAAGAAGGATGGTTCGATGCGGCTTTGCATCGATTATAGAGAACTGAACAAAGTCACCATCAAGAACAGATATCCCCTGCCCAGGATCGACGACCTCTTTGATCAGTTGCGTGGGAGTGCTGTTTTCTCCAAGATTGACCTTCGTTCAGGCTATCATCAGCTTAGGATCCGTGAGTCGGACATTCCGCGAACTGCTTTCAGGTCAAGGCATGGGCACTTCGAGTTCCTGGTTATGTCGTTTGGGTTGACCAACGCGCCGTCAGCATTCATGGACATGATGAACCGGGTGTTCAAAGATTTTCTGGACAAGTTTGTGGTCGTATTCATAGACGACGTTCTGATTTATTCTCGGAATGCTGCGGAGCATGATCAGCACTTACGGTTGGTGTTATCTGCCTTGAGAGACCATCAGTTATATGCTAAGCTGAGTAAATGTGAGTTTTGGTTGCCCCAGGTGTCTTTCCTAGGCCATGTGGTGAACAAGGATGGCATTTCAGTTGACCCAGAGAAGATTTCTGCAGTGATGGATTGGCTTAGGCCGAGCACACCTAAGGAGATTAGGAGCTTCTTGGGTTTAGCCGGCTATTATAGAAGGTTTGTTGAGGGGTTTTCTACTTTGGCAGCACCGTTGACTAAGCTGACGCAAAAGAATGTGGCTTTCATTTGGAACGAGAAGTGCGAGGAGGCTTTTCTGGAGCTGAAGAGCAGGTTGTGCTCTGCCCCGGTGTTAACCTTGCCTGCGGAGGGCAAAGATTACGATGTGTATGTGGACGCTTCGCATGTTGGGCTCGGAGGTGTGTTGATGCAAGAGGGGAAGGTGATTGCGTATGGGTCGCGGCAATTGAAGACTCATGAGAGGAATTACCCTACACATGATCTGGAGTTCGCAGCGGTGATCTTTGCCCTGAAGTTGTGGAGGCATTTACTTTATGGTGCGCAGTGCAAGATCTTCACCGATCATAAAAGCCTGAAGTATGTTTTCACCCAGAAGGAGTTGAATTTGCGGCAGCGGCGCTGGTTGGAGTATGTTGCAGATTATGAAGTGGAGATCCAGTACCATCCGGGCAAGGCCAACGTGGTGGCTGACGCCCTGAGCCGTAGGACGGGAAAGATCTTTAACCTCTCGGTTGAGCGTTTGGTGGAGGAGTTCCTCTTGATGGACATCTCGGTGGGGTGCGGTAACTTGCAGAGCAGCTTGGTCGCAGATGAGCCTTCTTGGATTTCTCTTACTAGACTGCACCAGAAAGAGGACCCAGATCTTTTGCACCTGTACCTCAGGACTGAGAAAGGGGAGTTGCCGGATTTCTCCATTGACGTTTCAGGGACTTTGAAGTACCGTGGCAGGTTTTGCATCCCCGCGGTTGGAGGCATCAGGAGTATGGTATGCAAAGAGGCGCATGGGTCCAGTGTTGCCTACCACCCCGGAGCTACCAAGATGTACCATGATTTGAAGCAGATTGCCTGGTGGTGTGGTATGAAGGGGGATATAGCTCGGTATGTTTCAGAATGTTACACTTGCAAGCGAGTGAAGGCTGACCACGGAAGGCCGGGTGGCAAGTTGACACCTTTGGAGATCCCGACTTGGAAGTGGGAAAGTATCTCGATGGACTTTATTACGGGCTTACCGAGATCTCCGCGAGGCTTTGACTCCGTTTGGGTGATAGTGGACAGACTGACGAAGTGTGCCCACTTCGTGCCGTACAAGATTGATTATCCGATGAGTAAGATAGCAGAGCTGTATTTGAGCGAGGTCATCCGATTGCATGGGGTTCCAGTTAGCATCATATCTGATCGAGATTCCAGGTTTACTTCCCGTTTCTGGAAGAGCTTGCAGGAGGGTTTGGGCACGGACTTGAGGTATTCCACCGCCTACCACCCGCAGACCAATGGGCAGACGGAGCGTGTCAACCAGATCGTGGAGGATATGATCCGCTGTTATATTCTGGACCATGGGGGAGCGTGGGATGACCGCTTGAGGTTGATGGAGTTCGCTTACAATAACAGCTATCAGGAGAGCCTTCAGATGGCTCCTTTTGAAGCCTTGTACGGGAGGCGTTGCAGGACGCCATTGTTTTGGGTTGAGGCTGGTGAGAAGCCCCTGTTGGGTCCTGATGCACTCGAAGAAATGGAGGTTTCCGTGAAGCTTATTCGGGAGAAGCTCCGGGTGGCTCAGGAGAGGTACGAGAAGAACGCTAACCGGCGTAGGTCCGATTTGGAGTTTTCAGTGGAGGATTTGGTGTTCCTGAAGGTCTCCCCGATGGTTGGAGTGAAGAGGTTCGGCAAGAACCATAAGCTGGATCCGAGATATGTGGGCCCATTCAGGATTTTGGAGCGTATTGGTGTGGCAGCGTACAGACTGGATCTGCCAGCGACCTTCCCAGGCGTGCACAATGTGTTCCATGTTAGTCAGCTGCGGAAGTGTGTGCGGAGTAGTAGGCAAGTGATGGATGCGGTGCCTCAGTTGGAGCCAAATCTGACCTTCGTGGAAGAGCCGGTCCGCATTCTGGATGCGCAGGATAGAGTGTTGCGGCGAAAGACCATACCCATGGTTAAAGTCTTGTGGAGGAATCAGGAGGTGGAAAGCGCCACTTGGGAGTTGGAGTCGGCGATGAGGGAGGCTCACCCTCATCTCTTCCCTTGAGTTTGGGTCAGGTATGTTTTGTTTTCTCCCCTCTAGCTCATGTTAGTCTATTCATGTTTCTTCCCGGTTGGGAGCTTGTGCGTAAAGTTTCGGGGCGAAACTTTCTTTTAGGAGGGGTGACTGTAACGCCCCCTGTTTTTATGTATTTATCTAATTCTCCTTGGGCGTTACGTGGATGCTCTTTCCAGCTCAGGTCGTTGTTAAAGTATCTCGTTAGGTGTTCTTAGAGGTTATAGTCTGTTGTCTGGTTTCCCCAGCTAGCCGGCGTCTGTTTTGGAGGCCCGGCTGAGCCTCTTAGGGAATCCTTGTGCTTTGGCTTCGAGCGAGGTTAGCTCGAGTGTGTGATCGTCGGGAGTTGTTTCCGACTTCGTCGTTGTTTTCGTAGCCCGAGTTTTGTCTACGGTGCGAGTTTGGTCGAAATCCGTGAACGTTAATTTTCGCGTCGCTCAGACGGTCGCTTGTTAGCGAGTCGTCTCCTTATGCGAGCGTTTATATTTAGTTGTGCATTTTTTTTTTTGGCTTAACGCGTGTCTTGGGCGTGCCGGTGCGTAAATGCGCACGAGCTCGTCCGTGCAAGGCTTTTTAATAGAGTTCGGGTGCGTGTCTAGTTATGCGTTAACTTATGTGTGTGTTAGTGCGAATGAGTATTAGGGTGGGTGTGTTAATATTTATATAAGTATATATATATATATATTTTGTGTAGTTAGTGTTAATGGGTTTTTAGTGTGTGAGTTGTAGGTGCGTTAGGGGGGAAGGGGGCTGCCTTTGTTTAGTTTTAATTAAGCGTTAGTTGATTCTTTAATTAATAGGATTATAATATATTATATATAGGTTATTAGTTTAGGTTTTATTTATTAGGTTTCCCCCTTTTATTTCCTGCACCCGGCGGCCCTGTAGAAACCGAGCGGAAGCAAAGAAGAGGCGGAGCCCTGCTGCTGCTCCGGCCGGCCGAACCTGGCCCAAATCCTCTCGATTTTTTTGATTTGAGGCAGGATCCTCGCTCCCCTGGGCGAGATCTTCGTTCCGAGGTAATCTATTTGAGTTTTCACCGTGATTTTTCTGTGATTTGGGGGTGCGGTTTCGCCCTTTTTCTCCATGCTTTGATTGGTTTGTTATTCCCAGATTTTCTTCCGTAGTTGTGTTGCTTGAGGCCGGCCGGTTGGAGGGTTGTGCTGGCCGAAATTTTGGTGAAGAGATTTAGGCAAGTGCGCCCTTCGCTCTTGCCGTATTGATCTCATTATATCACTCTTGTTGTTTTGATTTCTGATATTTGCTCACCCAAACCCATCCTAACCGAAACCCTACCCGAAATCCTACCCGGAAACCCTATCCGAAATCCTATTGATAACTGTTTCCTAACGTTCTTTTGTTTGTAATTGCTCATGTTAGAATTTACCCCTTAATGAAAATTATTGCTTGTATAGCTTGTGGTTTGCCCCTTGGGTGTAGTCCAAGTCTAGCATAATTTGTTTTTATTGTGAGGCCTATTATTCATGGTTAGGCGGGAATTGAATTTTTTTTTATAAGTGTAGGTGCCCTTATGCTCTGGCATAGTTTGGCATAAAATTTATTTGTATGTGTTGGTAACAAATTAATCGCATAGGTTCGTTATTAAATTAATTTTTATACGTGTAGTTTGGGATCGAATTACGGGCGTAGGTTCAAGGTCCTATCGCTTGTGGGTGTTAGTATTTAGCGGTTTGTTCATATCTAGTAGCGAGTCACTGTTCTGTTTTGTTTATATAGGGCTCCTAGGTGGGTTGCTCTAGTGAGTTTAGGGCTCTTGGAATTTGCTTGATGGTACACGAGACCACCAGCATGGGTTTTTTTCTTGAGTCACTTAGGACTGGAGTAGGATGTGATTTTGGGGTGGGTCGGACCGCTGCCGCCACCCTGGTTTTCTTTCTTGCCTTATTATGGCAATATGGGCTGTTTGGGTTGAGTTGGACGGGTACCACCACCACAGTCCATGAGGATGTTTAGGCCGAATAGACTTGGTTGGGCATGCGGCCACTAGTCTAGGCCACTTGTTACTAAATTGTTTATCCATCTCCAGTACTAGGTGACTCTTTCTGTTTTAGCCTGTTACATGTTATGATTATTGTGCTAATCCTTTTGCAGAGACTCTCGAAGCTTGACTTCATTCGTGCACATGGTGCACACCCCCCTTTTTACCTCTTTTACCGATTGAAGAGTACTCTTAAATTCCCGTTTTTAATTCCTGCTTTTACTACTGTACCTTCTTTTCCTGTTGATTATAGTTTGCTGAGGTATTCTTTTCTTTCTGAATACCTCAGGTACAGGTTTTTAGCCGACAGCGCGGCTAGGGTGCTCCAGAGATTCTCAGTGTTTTGCTGCTGTTGTGAGTCCTTCACTCGGGAGGTAGTTTCTTTAGACTTGTAGTACAGATGTACCTACACATCGGTGGGTTCGTGTCGGTTGTTGGCGCCCACTGGTGGTTTCTCTTTTAGACACTTTGTACTTGCTTACTCTGTTAGATTTACTGCTTTGTTTTTATTAAACTTGCTCTTGGGATGATTTATGATAGGATGTTAGTTATTTTCAAAACCTAAAAAACACTATTATGTATATGCATAACTCTCGATTTTCATGTCTTACCAACTCAAACACTACTTTCAAGGCGACGTAAAAAGACTATTTTCGTAGATATATGTAAATTAAATCTAGAGTCCCGCGCAGTTTCGGGTGCCCCCTGGGGACACTGTTGCGCTCTCTCTTAGGATGCATAAATGTAATCAAAGTATTTTCCGCTACGTGCATGTATAATTTTTAAGTATGGACTAGGTGATCCTCAAAGCCGAGGGATACGGCGTTAGAGTTATAATCAGATTTCTAACAATTTAACTTTTGGATTTTTTTTTATAAAATAGAGTAGTTGGTGTTTTGCCTGAGCATCAGCAGTTATCCCCTGCTTGACGTGGCATCACGACGCGTATTTTTCTCAGACTCTGATAATTTTAAATTCGGAGGAAAATGCGGGTTGTGACAAGATCCATGAATACCGAAGGCGCATTACATAAGCCGAACGGCATCACTGTGAACTCATAATGACCATAGCGTGTGCGAAACGCTGTCTTGGGAATGTCACCTTCCCTAATCCGCAACTGGTAATACCCGAACTTCAAATCCAACTTTGAATAGACGGTTGAGCCTGCTAGCTGATCGAACAAGTCATCGATCCGTGGAATTGGATACTTGTTTTTCTCCGTCAGCTTGTTCAGTTCGCGATAATCAATACATAGTCGCAAACCATCGTCTTTCTTTTTCACAAAAAGAACAGGCGCGCTCCAAGGTGACATACTTGGGCGTATGTATCCCTGCTCCAACAACTCTTGCAACTGAACTTTCAGTTCGGCCATTTCTTTTGGCGCTACCCGATACGGCGAACGAGCCACAGGTTTCGCACCCGGCACCAGCTCGATAGCGAAGTCGATTTCCCTTTGGGGAGGTAACCCCGGAAGGTCCTTTGGAAACACATCAGCATATTCTGACACAATCGGCACTTCACTCACACTGGCCTTCGGCGCCACCGCCTCTATGAGTGTGAAGAATAACTCCGCACCCTTTCGAACTGCCTTAACAACTTGGAGAGCGGATACCAACATCCCACTCATCCCTTGCATACCAATGAACTTGGTCTCTTGTTCGGTATTTTGCCCAAGTGTGACCTCTTTTGAAGTGCAATCTATACAAGCACGCTGCTCTGAAAGCCAGTCCATACCAAAGATTATATCAAACTCTTTGATCGGCAATACTAATGTTTCCACCTTGAACTCCCGACTTCCTATCCTGACCTCAAGACCGCAAGATCGATCCGCGCACATCAAACATCCGTTAGGCAACAACACCTTTACACTGTCTGTCGTGGTCCGGATAGGCACCCCGATACGAAAGACAAAGTCCTCAGACAGAAACGAATGTGAAGCACCTGTGTCGAACAGTGCTCGCGCCGGATACTCTCGTATAAGGACAAACCCTATAACATTACAATTAAAACAAGCACAGCACATCATAACAACAAGAACATTAAAACCTACGCGCACCTGTGACGACATCCGCCTGCTTAATGGCCTCCTGTTGTCCAAGATTGAAGACCCTGGGATGCGCGTGCGAGGCGGAAGACTCCACCACAGCCTTCCCCTTCTCCGCATAAGACGCTCCTGTCTTCTTATCACCCTTTGGAGGACCAAATCGGCATTCACGTGCGAAGTGTCCAACCTTCCCGCACGTAAAACAAGCACGAGATCCATACCCAGATGTATCCATCACAGTCGCAGAAGGAGCTTGTCCAGAAGACTTAGACTTCTTGTTCCATCTCTTTCGGTAGCCAAACTTGTCCGGATGCGGCGGCTTAAACTCTGGCTTCACAATAGCCAAGTTGCCCTTTGCTTGCCCCCGTTTCATGTCCATCTCCAAAGAACGAGCCGTACAGACTAAGGCTTGGAATCCTTGACTCACAGAACTCGAGAGCAAATACCGCAGCTCATCTCGTAGTCCCGCATAAAATCGACTAGTCTTACGCTCTTCTTCGGCGAAGATCATGCCCGCATATCTTCCCAAACGGGTGAACTCATGCAGGTAGTCATCCCCACTTCGATCTCCCTGCGCTAACCGTTGAAATTCCATTTCCATCGATATCCTTTGTTGCATCGACAGATGTTGCGCTAAGAATAATCGAGAAAATTCTTCCATTGTAACCTCTGCCAATTGCCTATCGGCCAAGTGATGCATTTCAATCTCATCCCACCACAATTGCGCCTCTCCTTCCAGTAGGAAAGTGGCTAACATGACTTTCTGTTCCTCCTCAACCTTGATAGCTCTCATAATCCTCTTGACTCTTGCAAGCCAATCCTCTGCTTGGGCCGGTGTACCCGCCCCATGAAACTGCGGAGGGTTGAAGCTCAAGAATTGCTTCCATTGTTGATCTGCTACCCGCGGATCAACTTCAGCTTCTACCGGTTCTTGCCGTACCCCAGCTTGCGTTGGCACCACTGCAGGACGTGCCTGCCCCGCTTGCTGAGCATTCATCACCGCAAGTACCGTTTCCGTGATGAGACGGACTGTTTCAGCAGATGGAGGAGTTGTGGGCACCTCGGCTGGTGCCGCACTCTCAACAGAACGTTGTGGTTTGGATTGACCCGCAACACTTCTGGTCACCTATATGTGTAAAATACACAGGTTAATGACC
The DNA here is from genome assembly GCA_039513925.1 of Platanthera zijinensis. NCBI lineage: Eukaryota > Viridiplantae > Streptophyta > Magnoliopsida > Asparagales > Orchidaceae > Platanthera > Platanthera zijinensis. The sequence continues at coordinate 175,421,370 of CM077094.1, read as the reverse complement.
AATGAAAATGGCAACCATACAAAAAGAATACACAAGTTCAACAAACAAGTGTATTTACATTCCTAAGTGGACAATCTTGAGTTCAAATTAAGTGTTATAACGACGGCACTGACACGTGCTCGCCACCTCTCAAAAGAATTCGTCCGCGAATTCGGAAGAGATCGACCAACAAGCTGATACCAAATTGTAACACCTCTACCCGTCAAGAAGAATATAATAGAGGGTCCGGCCGGGGCCCCACACCATATTCCACAAACAGGCGGAGACGCTACGAAATAATATCATAACCACGCACCCTAACACAGAGCATTCTAGCGGAAGTTTCACGGTTGAATTATTGAACTCAAGATAAAGAACATTGTCCACTAAAACTTAGGAATATATACAAACATCACAAGAGTCTGGCCTTAAGGTCTTACAACAGTTTCTCTTAACAAGAGTGTGGATTACAAACATCGGCACGCAGGCCGGCCACACATGAACAAAAGAAACAAAACAATGCCTTCGAGGGCAGCAATGCAGCTTTGGGCTTCAGCCCGCTAAGTCCCGCTCGGACCAGCACCTCCAGTACCTGTAAGAACCAATCCACCAAGCGGTGGCAAACAGGGCAACAGTCAGCATTCAGCTGACCAATTATAACGACCCTGCCCCTGGCACGGGGCAGCGGAATTCCATCCCTGCATAGCAATCTTCCAATATGATATATAGCAATTCAAGCAAGACGTGCACGCCCGCACAGTCACATATCACAAACGTCGGCACGACGGCCCGACGCTCCGTGCACTCAGGTCACATTATCGGTGTTCCGTAGTTCCACGGCCACACCACCGTTCAGAGGTCCCAGACATAACGGTCCAATATGAGCATTCTAGTCTGATCGGCTCACAGGCCGTCGACTCTCGCTATGTGATCCTAACAGGGTCTTAAGCACCCAAGGTTAGACAACCATAACGCGAGTACAGATCCACCTTTCCCGTTGCTCAAATCGTCAGACTCAAGCCTAGACTGACGCGGGTACAGCTTCACCTTGCCCGTTCCACCACCAAGGCATTTGCCTAGTTGCAGCCCCACGGCTCAACGGCTCAACCTCACACAAAGTAGCAACTCACGGCTACAGGAGAGTTCAACTCTCATAATTTCCTGGACTTCCTCCAGTACTTTATCCATCATGCCTACAAGCAAGAATCACAGAGTCTTCTCCGATATGCAAACAAGCATCACCAATCCAGACCATGTCCAGATGGGCTTCACACAGCATGCCTAGATCCGTACTCCAATTCCGGACTCTAACAAGGGGGACTTCACATATCTACCCCAAGGAATGCCACAACCCACCGCACACTCGCGGGGAAGGGTTTTCCCTATGCAATGCAGGAATTAAGGACTTCACATGTCCAAGCAGGAAATCGTTACCCTAAGAACTCGCTTCGGAGCCATGGAGAGAAATTTGAGACGGATGAAAGCCTTCGTAGCAGCGTTGCCTTCGCAAATCCGAACTCGGCTCGCGATTTGGACCACTACAGCACCACCGGCAGCCGAATCCCACTTCTTCTTCCTCACCTTGCTCTTACCTCTCTCTTAAAGCTAGAAAGAGAAGATGAACTTTAGAAATGAGCCTTTCTCCTTCCTTTCCCGGCCTTATCAACCCAGGAATGAGCCCCAGGCACTGGATCTCTTTAAGGAAAATGAACAGCCAAGATTTGCCTGAAAATATTTATTCTTTTAGCCGACACGGCCTGTGACACGGCCGTGTCACAGGCCGTGTACCCTTAAGCGGCACACGTGGCACTCGCACCGACTGAAACTACCAGAATACGGGCATCGACACGCCCGTGTCGAACCTGACACGCCCGTGTCGGTCATGCGACACGCCCGTGTCACACCTGTTACACGGTACTCAACGAGCGCTAAAACCAGTCAGAGCAGTACAAGGGTAGGCACACGCCCTTGGACACGCCCGTGTCAAATCGGACATGGCCGTGTGCAAGGCTTGGTTCCGGGCCGTGTACATTTCTGACTCGGTACGGCATTTTCTTGAGTGACATGCCCTGGGACACGCCCGTGTCGAAGGCCGTGTCCCAGGCTCGACTATCGTCGACCTCCGATCATCGACTAACCCGAACACGCCCTGGGACACGCCCGTGTCCCAGGCCGTGTACCCTGACATGCCCTGGGACACGCCCGTGTCCCAGGCCGTGTTAAGCAACCGGCACCTCAATTCCAATTTTTGAGTCTTTTTAGGGTGTTACACATATTAACTGTGTCATATTTACTTTGTCATATTTACTGTGTCATATTTACTGTATCATATTTACTATGCAAAATTTAATGCCTCATATTTACTATGCCATATTTTATGCCCCATATTTACTTTGCCACATTTAATGCCCCATATTTACTGTGAAATATTTAATGCCCCATATTTACTTTGTCATATTTAAAGCGTCATATTTACTGTGCCATACTTACTATGTCATATATATTGTGTCATATTTACTATGTCATATTTACTGTGCCATATTTATTGTGCCATATTTACTATATCATATTTAATGCCTCATATTTACTATCCCATATTTACTGTCCCATATTTACTGCCCTATATTTACTGTGTCATATTTACTGTGCCATATTTACTGTGTCATATTTAATGCCCCATATTTACTCTGCCATATTTAATGCCCCATATTTACTTGCCATATTTATTGTACAATCTTTACTGTGCAATATTATTTTGCCATATTTACTTTGCCAAAATTACTGTGCCAAATATACTATGCTATATTTAATGCTCCATATTTACTATGCCATATTTAATGCCCCATATTTACTGTGTCATATTTACTGTGTCTTGTTTACTGTTCCATATTTACTGTTCCATATTTACTGTGCCATATTTACTGTGGCATATTTACTGTGCCATATTTACTGTGTTATAATTACTGTGCCATATTTAATGTCTAATATTTACTATGCCATATTTAACGACCAATATTTACTGACTCAAATTTACTATAGCATATTTACTGTGCCATATTTACTGTATCATATTTACTGTGCCAAATTTACTGTGCTATATTTACTGTGTCATATTTACTGTGCTATATTTAATGTCCCTTATTTACTATGCCATATTTAATGCCCATATTTACTATGTCATATTTAGTATGACATATTTAATGCCTCATATTTACTTTGCCATATTTAATACCCCATATTTACGGTGCCATATTTACTGTATCATATTTACTGTGCTATTTTTACTGTGCCATATTTACCGTGCCATATTTACTGTGCCATATTTACTGTACCATATTTAATGCCTTATATTTACTATGCCATATTTAATGACCCATATTTACTGTGCCATATTTAATGCCCCATATTTACTGTGTCATATTAACTGTGTCATATTTAATGCACCATATTTAGTGTGTCATATTTAATGCCCCATATTTACCGTGCCATATTTTCTATTCTATATTTACTATGTCATATTTACTTTGTCATATCAAATACCACATATTGACTGTGCCATATTTAATGCCCCATATTTATTGTGTCATATTTATTGTGTCATATTTATTGTATCATATTTATTGTGCCATATTTACTATGTCATATTTACTGTGTCATATTTACTATGCAATATTTAATGCCCCATATTTACTGTGTCATATTTATTGCCCATATTTACTATGGCATATTTACTGCGCCATATTTACTGCCCCATATTTATTATGTCATATTTACTATACTATAATTACTTTGTCATATTTACTGTATCATATTTACTGAGCCATATTTAATGCCTCATATTTACTGCCCATATTTACTGCCCCATATTTACTGCCCATATTTACTGCCCCATATTTACTGCCCCATATTTACTGCCCCATATTTAGTGTGTCATACTTATTGTGTCATATTTACTATGTCATATTTAATGCCCCATATTTACTGTGCCATATTTATAACGCCCCAAAATGTTGTAGGAGCGACGGGAATCGCTTTTGGCCAAGATAAATTTTGTGGAGCAGGTGACACGGGTCCCGACACGGCCGTGTCGGAGGCCGTGTCGGCCGTGACGAGCTCGGCCGTCGAGATGGCCGTGTGGTCGACCATGTCAAGGTCGACGATAGTCGAGTATGGAACACGGCCAGGCACACGGCCGTGTCCCAGGCCGTGTAGCATCGGGTAGTTTCGAAACTTTTCTGAGGTATTGCACACGGGGCATGACACGGGCCCGGACATGGCCGTGTACCAGGTGACACGGGCGTGTCAGGGGCCGTGTCAGAGGCCGTGTACTTCTCTGACTGAAAATGTTGAAAACGGGTGCCGTTACACGGGTCACGACACGGCCGTGTGGAGCGAGACACGGCCGTATCGAAGGCTGTGTCAGGAGCCGTGTGCTGGTTTTCGAATCGGTCGAGACGGCGAATGGCTAACACGGCCATGCACACGGCCGTGTTGCAACCCGTGTTCAGCCCAGATTTTCTAATTTAGGTTCCGATCGTGGTCGTTCGTTCTTTTCCTTGGAAGATCCAATGGTGGGGGGCCTCCCTGGGCGGTTTAAGGCCGGGAATAGGGTTTGAAACCCTCATTTTCTTTGGGGCTTTATCTCTATTGATTCTAGAGAGAAGGGAGAGCAAGGAGGAGGAAGAAGGCCAAGTTCCGGCCGCCGGCGAAGCTTCGGAGGTCCGTTTCGCGAGCGGAGTTCAGATCCGCGAAGGTGGGAGCGTTGCGGTGGTGTTCAACCGAGCAAATCTTATCCATGGCTAGGAAGAGGGGACAGAAGGTAACGACACTTCTCCTCTCGGTTTTTAGGATTTAGGATGCATGAATAGCATCCCCTTCCTTTCGTGTTTTGAGCACCGGATCTCTCAAATGAGAGGGATTCGTGTAGCCTTGGTTCAAAAGGAACCTCCGGGTTGATTGTGTTCATCCCGGCATGCTTGCATTAGAGATCCGCTCCGTTAGCAGATTAGGCATTGTGGGTGAAGCCGGGGTCGCGACTGATAGTCTGACCCGGTGATGTTGCATAGCGAGCTTCGGTAGAAAATCCATTGCGGCAATACGTCGTTGTGTGTTTGCGTTTTCCCCCTTATATTTGAGTGAGTACTCGTAGTCGGAACCGGACGAGGTTAGCTCCGCTTTGTGCGGTAGATGGTTTCCTTGGAGCACGGGAAAGACACGGTGCGAGTAGCAATTGGGGTGGGGAAACCTTTGTTTGTGTTGTGCTAAGGCGCGGCTATGTCTCTGTGGTCGGCTGGCTATCCCGTGATGCGCAAGTCATGTGGGGAAAGTGTCCCGGCGAGACTAGCCCTTGTGTGAGACTAACGAGAATGCCGAGCGGAGGGCAAGCCCGGGCAGTGTGGCCATGAGCGGGTGGGGTCCAGCAAGGCTTCTTAGAATCGGTCAGTGTGAGACGGAACCCTGACGTGCGAAGTCAGAATATGCGGGCAAGCCTGGGGTTTAAGACCCATGTGCGGGTGGGGCCATTGCAAGGTTCCGTGTGACGGCCTGTGTGCCGTTGGGGACATGGTGTCTCCCTTTTGTTTGCGGCTTTAAGCCAATGGGGAAACGGAAGTACCCAATGTTTGATGTTGTGCTAGATGCATACAAGCTAGGGTGCCTTGGGTGAAACCCGGGTTGCATTCATGTTGCATAGTAGGCCCCCTTTACTTTGTACAAAACATAGAGAACATGTATATTGTATGAGACATCCAAGCCTGTTTTACCGCTTTATATATATATGCTCTTTTGGTATACAAAGTGTTAACTTGCAGGTGGAGTGGTACCCCGGGGTCCGTTAGGGACGGCCGGTAGGAGATGTGTTTGTTACACAGTAGAGGTCAGCCTTTGCTGACCCACGTTACTTCAAATCCTTTCAGGGCAAGGATCGCATGCAGGAGCTAGCGCGCCGGGCGAAAATCCCTAAGCCTCATGAAGTGTTGCTGTGCTTGGCTAGTTTCTTTTCCTTGTTTCGTTGATGTTGTTTGATCATGTCCGGCTTGCATGCCGAGGTAGCCTAGGGGTGCTTGGCACTTTTATATTTTTGGACTTATATTGTGTAAGGCCTTAAGGCCATTTCGATACTCTATTGTTAGTGGATAACTTCTGTCTTTTAGTTTTATGTTTCCGCTGTGTATGTCTGGAGTTTTGAGTTTGGGTAGTTTCATATCATCTTTTAATACTAAAGCTGTGGTGTCCGTATGTTGTGGGGCCCCGGCCGGACCCATATTATATGGTCTTTACAGGGGAGGTGTTACAATTTGGTATCAGAGGGAGGTTAGCGTTCTAAGGAGAAGTTTCGCGGTCGAAATTATAAGTTGAGTCGCGTATTAGAAGTTATCCACATAGGAGTATCGCGGGACCATGAGTGTCCTTGTGTTCGAGTCTTGCGATTAGAGGCTGATTTGTGTTTTCTTGCTTGTGTTTAGAGTGCAAGCAACGAGGCTGGGACCTCGAGGCCAAGATAAGAGCTCTCGGCAAGTAGTGCGACTGCGCAAGGCCCGCTAGGGATGGGGGTCACACCGGCCGACTTCTGTCGCATGCTTGCAGAAGCGATGGTGGCGGCCCAAGCTGCAGCGACAGCACAGGTAGCAGCTCCCGTTGCTCAGGTAGCAACTCCTGCTACCCCGGTCACGGCAGCGACCGCGCAGGTTGAGGAGGCCAGGCGGGCGGAGCCGCAGGCCGAGAGAGTGGTTGTCGGGCATGGGGACCGGCAAATGAAGTACTTTCTGAGTTTCCACCCTCCAACCTTCAAGGGAGTTGGAACGCCCACAGATGCGGAGGACTGGTGGGCTAGAATTCAAGAGCTTCTGAGTGCAGCAGAGACGCCGGATGAGAAAAAGGCGGAGTTCGCAGCCTTCATGCTAGAAGGAGATGCCAAGTTATGGTGGGTGAGCCATAGTGGCCGGCAATTTCCAGGACGCACACCATCCATCGAGGAGTTTGGGAATGCCTTTCTGAAGAAGTACATTCCCACATCAACAAGGTTAGCCCTCCAGAGGCAGTTTCTATATCTTGTGCAGCGAGACAAGACAGTGGATGAGTATGTTCAGGAATTTACTCGATTGGGTCGTTATGCGGGGACGAGCATGGCGGACGATGAAGAGAGGGACAATCTCTTCTACCATGGATTGAGGGAGAATCTAAGACAACCCCTCATATCGATGAAGCGTGCGGGCTTCAACGAATTGGTGGAGGCGGCCCGAATTTTGGAGAGCGATATGGAGCGATCCCAGCGCCGAAAGGATTTCACACCCAAGCAGGGGGAAGAGAAGAAGTTGGCTCAGTCCCATGGAAAGGCTGAAGGGAGCCGATGGAAGAAGAAGCCTCCCCCGTTTAAGTCGGGCGAGAAAAGTAATTGGACGTCCGGAGGGTCACGCTCTAAGGGACCGCAGATGTGTTACAGTTGTGGCAAGCCAGGCCACATAGCAAGATTTTGTACCCAAGGGGGCGCTGAGCAAGAGCCAAGGCAGGAGCAGACTGTGCGCTCCGGCCCCAGTGCCGCAGAGAAAGGGAAGATGGCGGAGTCGAGTGCTTCCCGGTTTCAACCAGTGCAGCCAAGGGCCTACAACCTTGGGCAGCAAGAAGCAATCCGTCAACCCGATGTGGTGACAGGTACGAGAATTCGACCTGCACCTTAGATTTCTTCCTTTCAAGCCTTTTTATGTTTGTTGCATGTGTGTAGGCTTTGTAGTGGTATTAGGGTACCCCGCTAGGGTACTTTTTGATACGGGAGCGTCGCACTCCTTCCTTGCAGAAAGTTTCATCCGGAGGATTGGAGTTGAGTCCTTCTCAACGGACTCAGAGTTGAAGGTGCGCATGCCCAATGGGTCATCTATGACTACCAGGGCTAGAGGCCGGATTTGTTGGAGTCTTGAGGGGGTCGACTTCGTGTTGGTAGCGGCGATCTTGCCATTGTCCGAGTTCGATGTGATCTTGGGGATGGACTGGCTAGCGGAGGAGCATGCCAGTATCGACTGCTTGCCCAAGGTGGTAACCCTAAGGGGCGTGGGGCAAGCGGAAGTCAAGTTTGAGGGCCTGCTTGGAGTGGCCTGTTCCCTAGTTTCGGCACTTCAACTAGTGCGAGATGTTAACCAGGGATGTGTAGCTCTAGTAGCGTTGTTGGAGGTTAGCCTTTCCAGGCTGTCTCTTGGGGAAGTGCCCGTGGTGGCGGAGTTTGGAGATGTTTTTCCCGAGGAGCTACCGGGAGCACCTCCTCGGCGGGAGATTGATTTCTCCATCGAGTTAGTGCCCGAGGCTAGACCGGTGTCACGTCCACCATTTAGGATGGCACTAAAGGAGTTGGCCGAGCTCAAAGTTCAGTTGCAGGAGCTTTTGGAACAAGGGTATATCAGACCCAGCTCTTCACCGTAGAGTGCGCCGGTGTTATTCGTAAAGAAAAAGGATGGTAGTATGCGTTTGTGCATAGACTACCGAGAGTTGAACAAATTGACAATCAAGAATAAGTATCCAATTCCTCGGATAGACGATCTCTTCGACCAGTTGGTGGGTTCGGTGGTGTACTCTAAGTTGGACTTGAAGTCCGGATATTATCAGTTGCGGATTCGTGACGAAGACATACCCAAGACAGCGTTTGGTACGAGATATGGTCATTTTGAGTTCTCGGTGATGCCGTTCGGGTTGACGAATGCGCCGTCCGTGTTCATGGACTTGATGAACCGAGTGTTTCGCGAATACTTGGACAGGTTCGTCGTCGTTTTTATCGATGACATTTTGGTGTATTCCAAGTCGGAAGCGGAGCACGAGGTGCACTTGAGGACAGTGTTGCAAATATTGAGAGAGAACCAGCTTTATGCGAAGTTCTCCAAGTGCGAGTTCTGGTTGGAGAAAGTGGCATTTCTAGGCCATGTGATTAGTGGGGACGGGGTGGCGGTAGATCCAACGAAAGTGGAAGCCATCAGAGATTGGCCAGTTTTGAGGACTGTGGCGGAAGTCCGGAGCTTTCTTGGACTAGCCGGGTACTACCGAAGGTTTGTGGAAAACTTTTCGCGGATAGCTCTACCCCTCACTTCGCTAACTCGCAAGGATCAGAAGTTCGTGTGGACTCAAGAGTGCAGTCAGGCGTTTGAAACCCTGAAGGAGAGGCTGATGATGGCACCGATCCTAAGTCTACCAAAGGGGACCGAAGGATTTCAGATTTTCAGCGACGCATCCGGATACGGTTTAGGGTGCGTGTTGGTGCTGCAAGGCAGTGTGATAGCTTTTGGGTCGAGGCAGCTGAAGCCTCATGAGAGAAATTACCCCGTCCATGATCTGGAATTGGCGGCGGTAATTTTTGCTTTGAAGCTGTGGAGGCACTACGTTTACGGTGCGAAGGTGGAGATCTTCACGGACCATAAGAGCCTGAAGTATCTCCTGGATCAGAAGGACCTAAATATGCGGCAGCGCAGGTGGGTCGAGTTCCTTGGGGACTACGAGGTGGCGATTCAGTACACGCCAGGAAAAGCCAATGTGGTGGCGGATGCTTTGAGTAGGAAATACTCGGGGCAAGGAAGTTGGATTGAAGCTCACGATGAGCGGTTAAGGCGGGACTGGGAGTCCCTTGGTTTGGAATGTGTGGCAAGAGGCGAGTCTAGCGTGGCTCGGCTAAACTGGATTGAGATGCAGAATGACTTATGTGATCGTATTCGGGAAGCGACCCGTGTGGATGAGGAGTTCCAACCCTTCGTGGAGGAAGCTCTTAAGGGCCAGGGTAGCGCATGGGAGATGGTTGATGGGGTTCTGAAGAAGGGCGGAAGGATTTGTGTACCGCAGTTCGGCAAGCTCCGCGAGGAGTTGATGTTTGAGGCCCACTTCACCAAGTACTCCATTCACCCGGGTAGTACAAAGATGTACTTGGACTTGAAGAAGTCCTATTGGTGGCCTGGGATGAAGCGGGACGTAGCTTTGTGTGTGAGTCGGTGCTAAACTTGTGCCTTGGTGAAAGCCGAGTGTCAGAAGCCGGGCGGGTTCTTGAAGCCTCTTCAAATCCCCGAATGGAAATTTGATGACATCTCCATGGATTTTGTGCGTGGGTTGCCTAGATCGCAGCAGGGTAATGATGCCATTTGGGTGATTGTGGACCGCTTGACCAAAGTGGCACACTTCATCCCAAACCGGAAGGAGGACGGTGTGGAAAAGTTGGTGGAGTTGTACGTCCGCAATATTGTACGACTCCATGGGATTCCGAAGAGTATAGTCAGCGACCGGGATGGACGTTTCACGTCTAAGGATTGGCGGTTGGTGTAGAAGAGCTTGGGCACAAAACTCAAGTTCAGTACGGCTTTTCATCCTCAAACCGATGGGCAAACTGAGAGAACGAACCGTACTTTGGAAGATATGCTAAGGATGTGCACTCTCGACTTCGGCAAGAAGTGGGAGGATCACCTCTTCATGGTGGAGTTTGCGTATAACAATAGCTACCAAGCTAGTATCAAGATGGCGCCATATGAAGCTCTTTATGGGAGGCGGTGTCGAACACCGATGTCTTGGACAGAGGCGGGAGACACAAAGCTTTTGGGGAAAGAAGTGGTAGCCGATGCTAGTGAGCTAGTGCGGACCATCCAAGAGCGCAAGAAGGTAGCTCAAGACCGGCAGTCGAAGTATTACAATGCTCGCCACAGGCATGTGGAATTCGCGGTGGGCGACTGGATGTATCTTAAGATCAAGCCGTTCAAAGGCATTTCACGAGTTCGCCGACTCAAGAAGCTGAGTCCGAGATTTTTGGGACCATTCAAGGTCATCGAGCGAGTGGGAGAGACAGCGTATCGGTTGGCGTTGTCCACGGAGCTAAGCAGTTTGCATGACGTTTTTCACATCTCCGTCCTGAGGAAAGCCTTGTTAGAGGCCAGCGTGGTGATTGAACCGGCGGCGATGCTGGTAGAGGAAGACTTGAGGACGCGAGTACGTCCTGTCGGGATAGAAGATTCGGAGGTTCGGCAACTGCGGAACAAGGAGGTCCGACTCGTAAAGGTCCGTTGGGACAATTGTGGCTGCGAGGAGCTCCCATAGGAGCGAGATCAGGCCATGCTAGTGGAGTACCCCAGGCTTTTCTCCTCAGGTATCGTTTAGAATTTGTGTTCTTTCCATGTTTTAAATTTCGGGACGAAATTCTTTTAAGGGGGGGAGAATTGTAACGCCCCAAAATGTTGTAGGAGCGACGGGGATCGCTTTTGGCCAAGATAAATTTTGTGGAGCAGGTGACACGGGTCCCGACACGGCCGTGTCGGAGGCCGTGTCGGCCGTGACGAGCTCGGTCGTCGAGATGGCCGTGTGGTCGACCATGTCAAGGTCGACGATAGTCGAGTATGGAACACGGCCAGGCACACGGCCGTGTCCCAGGCCGTGTAGCATCGGGTAGTTTCGAAACTTTTCTGAGGTATTGCACACGGGGCATGACGCGGGCCCGGACTCGGCCGTGTACCAGATGACACGGGCGTGTCAGGGGCCATATCAGAGGTCGTGTACTTCTCTGACTGAAAATGTTGAAAACGGGTGCCGTGACACGGGTCACGACACGGCCGTGTGGAGCGAGACACGGCCGTGTCGAAGGCCGTGTCAGGAGCCGTGTGCTGGTTTTCGAATCGGTCGAGACGGCGAATGACTAACACGGCCACGCACACGGCCGTGTTGCAACCCGTGTTCGGCCCAGATTTTCTAATTTAGGTTCCGATCGTGGCCGTTCATTCTTTTCCTTGGAAGATCCAACGGTGGGGGGCCTCCCTGGGCGGTTTAAGGCCGGGAATAGGGTTTGAAACCCTCATTTTCTTTGGGGCTTTATCTCTCTTGATTCTAGAGAGAAGGGAGAGCAAGGAGGAGGAAGAAGGCCAAGTTCCGGCCGCCGGCGAAGCTTCGGAGGTCCGTTTCGCGAGCGGAGTTCAGATCCGCGAAGGTGGGAGCGTTGCGGTGGTGTTCAACCGAGCAAATCTTCTCCATGGCTAGGAAGAGGGGACGGAAGGTAACGACACTTCTCCTCTCGGTTTTTAGGATTTAGGATGCATGAATAGCATCCCCTTCCTTTCGTGTTTTGAGCATCGGGTCTCTCAAATGAGAGGGATTCGTGTAGCCTTGGTTCAAAAGGAACCTCCGGGTTGATCGTGTTCATCCCGGCATGCTTGCATTAGAGATCCGCTCCGTTAGCAGATTAGGCATTGTGGGTGAAGCCGGGGTCGCGACCGATAGTCCGACCCGGTGATGTTGCATAGCGAGCTTCGGTAGAAAATCCGTTGCGGCAATACGCCGTTGTGTGTATGCATTTTCCCCCTTATATTTGAGTGAGTACTCGTAGTCGAAACCGGACAAGGTTAGCTCCGCTTTGTGCGGTAGATGGTATCCTTGGAGCACGGGAAAGACACGGTGCGAGTGGCAATTGGGGTGGGGAAACCTTTGTTTGTGCTGTGCTAAGGCGCGGCTATGTCTCTGTGGTCGGCTGGCTATCCCGTGACGCGCAAGTCATGTGGGGAAAGTGTCCCGGCGAGACTAGCCCTTGCGTGAGACTGACGAGAATGCCGAGCGGAGGGCAAGCCCGGGCAGTGTGGCCATGAGCGGGTGGGTCCAGCAAGGCTTCTTAGAATCGGTCAGTGTGAGACGGAACCCTGACGTGCGAAGTCAGAATATGCGGGCAAGCCCGGGGTTTAAGACCCATGTGCGGGTGGGGCCATTGCAAGGTTCCGTGTGACGGCCTGTGTGCCGTTGGGGACATGGTGTCTCCCTTTTGTTTGCGTCTTTAAGCCAATGGGGAAACGGAGGTACCCAATGTTTGATGTTGTGCTAGATGCATACGAGCTAAGGTGCCTTGGGTGAAACCCGGGTTGCATTCATGTTGCATAGTAGGCCCCCTTTACTTTGTACAAAACATAGAGAACGTGTATGTTGTATGAGACATCCAAGCCTGTTTTACCGCTTTATATATATATGCTCTTTTGGTATACGAAGTGTTAACTTGCAGGTGGAGTGGTACCCCGGGGTCCGTTAGGGATGGCCGGGAGGAGATGTGTTTGTTACACAGGAGAGGTCAGCCTTTGCTGACCCACGTTACTTCAAATCCTTTCAGGGCAAGGATCGCATGCAGGAGCTAGCGCGCCGGGCGAAAAGCCCTAAGCCTCATGAAGTGTTGTTGTGCTTGGCTAGTTTCTTTTCCTTGTTTCGTTGATGTTGTTTGATCATGTCCGGCTTGCATGCCGAGGTAGCCTAGGGGTGCTTGGCACTTTTATATTTTTGGACTTATATTGTGTAAGGCCTTAAGGCCATTTCGATACTCTATTGTTAGTGGATAACTTCTGTCTTTTAGTTTTATGTTTCCGCTGTGTATGTCTGGAGTTTTGAGTTTGGGTAGTTTCATATCATCTTTTAATACTAAAGCTGTGGTGTCCGTATGTTGTGGGGCCCCGGCCGGACCCATATTATATGGTCTTTACAGGGGAGGTGTTACAATATTTAATGCCCCATATTTACTTGCCATATTAACTGTACCATCTTGACTGTGCCATATTTATTGTGTCTTATTAACTGTGTCATATTTATTATGCCATATATATTATGCTATATTTAATGCTTCATATTTACTGTGTCATATTTAATGCACCATATTTACTGTGTCATATTTACTGTGCCATGTTTACTGTACCATATTTACTGTGTCATATTTAATGCTCCATATTTACTGTGTCATATTTAATGCCCCATATTTACTGTACCATATTTATTATGGCATATTTACTGTGTCATATTTATGGTGCCCTATTTACTATGCCAAATTTATTGTGCCATATTTATTGAACCATATTTACTGTGTCATATTTACTGTATCATATTTCTGTGTCATATTTAATGACTCTTACTTATTGTGCCATATTTAATGCCCCATATTTACTGTGCCATATTTAATATCCTATATTTACTGTGCCATATTTAATGTCCCATATTTATTGTGCCATATTTACTGTGTCATATTTACTGTGTCATATTTACGGTGTCATATTTATTGTGTCATATTTACTATGTCATATTTACTGTGCTATATTTACTATGCAATATTTAATGCCCCATATTTTCTATGTCATATTTAATGCACCATATTTACTGTGCTATATTTACTGCCCCATATTTATTGTGCCATATTTACTGTATCATAATTACTTTGTCATATTTACTGCGCCATATTTACTGTGCCATATTTACTATGCCATATTTAATGCCTCATATTTATTGGCCCATATTTACTGTGCCATATTTACTGTGTCATATTTTTTGTGCCATATTTACTGTGTCATATTTGCTGTCCCATATTTACTGTGCCATATTTAATACCCAGATTTACTGTGCCATATTTAATGTCCCATATTTACTTGCGATATTTACTGTACCATCTTGACTGTGTCATATTTATTGTGCCATATTCACTCTGCCATATTTACTGTACCATATATACTATACCATATTTAATACTCCATATTTACTGTTTCATATTTAATGTCCCATATTTACTGTGCCATATTTATTGTGTCATGTTTACTGTACCATATTTACTGTTCCATATTTAATGCTTTATTTACTGTGCTATATTGAATTTCCCATATTTACTGTGCCATATTTATTGTGTCATATTTACGGTGCCATATTTGTAGTGCCCTATTTACTATGCCATATTTACTGTGTCATATTTACTGAGCCATATTTACTGTGTCATATTTACTATGTCATATTTTCTGTGGCATATTTAATGACCCATATTTACTGTGCCATATTTAATGCCCCATATTTACTGTGCCATATTTTTTGTGTCATATTTAATACCCTATGTTTACTATGCCATATTTAATGCCCATATTTACTGTGCTATATTTACTGAGCCATATTTACTGTGCTATATTTACGGTGCCATATTTACTGCGATATATTTACTGTGCCATATTTAATGCCCAATATTTACTGCGCCGCAATTACTATGGCATATTTACTGTGTCATATTTACTGTATCATATTTACTGTGCCATATTTAATTCCCCATATTTATTGTGCCATATTTAATGCCCCATATTTATTGCCATATATTGACTGTGTCATGTTTACTATTCTATATTTACTGTGCCATATTTACTGTGTCATATTTACTATACCATATTTAATGCCCCATATTTACTGTACCATATTTAATGCCATATATTTACTCCCCCATATTTACTGTGGCATATTTACTGTGCCATATTTACTGTGCTATATTTAATGTCCCATATTTTTTGTGCCATATTCAATGCCCATCTTTGTTGTGTCATATTTACGATACCATATTTACTGTGTCATATTTATTATGCTATATTTACTGTGTCATATTTAATGCCCCATATTTACTCTGTCATATTTAATGCCCCATATTTACTGTGCTATATTTACTGTGCCATATTTACAGTGGTATATTTACGGATCCATATTTCACTACTAGAAAAGTGAGTATTGGCTACACTTTTTTTGGCCAGGGTTCAAAAACCGTGGCTAATACACTAGTATTAGCCATGATCGCAAAACCGTGGCTAATATTTAGTTTTTAGCCACGAATAAAAAATAAGCATAGCTAATATCTTATATTAGCCATGAAAAGAAAAAGCGCGTGGCTAATACTGATTTTTCAGCACAAATAAAAAATTTCAAAAATTAAATTTGGCTGGTCATTTCCATAATGCTCCTCCGATCGCCCTAACCTAAGCAAACATCGCCATACCCTTCCCCGCGCCGCATCTTGCTGATCGCTTCTCCTTCCTCTAGCATCTCTCCGGCAACAAGTTCACTCACCGCATCTTGCCGATCACTCACTTCTCCAGGAACTAGAAGAGAAATGGACTCTATACTTGACAGATGCCTTGCTGACAAAGCCTTCCCCAAATCTCCAACTCTGTTTTTCATACTTCCGCTTCTTGAGTCGGGGTTTTTCCTCTCCCCGTACTCGCTGCTCATGAATCGCCCATTCGGTTTTAGATCCTCATTCCATCCATTTATCTTTGTGTTTTTCTCGATCATCGAAGGCTTCTACATTCATCAGAGCACCATTGGCAACGCTTTGAACTCGGTACACCGCCGTATCAACTAGTTTTGCCGTCGACAGAGCTTTCCTCTCAGTTCGCACTCTTGGGAGGCAGCCGATGGCAAATTTGGTTTGGCAGAAGAGTGATGGCGGGCGTTGGGGAAAGACAAAGATGGATTCGTGATGGCTGGCTGCCAGATCAATGGAAGTTAAAGAAATTGGCATCTAGCTTATCACTACAACGCCACCTTTCTGCCATTCGTATCCCTTGATGGAGGTTTTGTCCCCAGCCCGTATGTTTCTCCCTTCTTAAATGGCAAACTTATAATATGCTTAGATTCTTTGTTGGCATGGTTGTGTTGCTATCTGTACTACCTTGAAGATTAAATTTAGAAGTATCTTCTAGGGTCTCTTTTTAGTATTAAAGGTTCATTTACTGAGAGAACATGAGCTTGGCTGTACCACTTATGGCAACCTCAACTGCAGCACCATTTTCATTGGTAGGATAAGGTGTTTCTATTTCATGATCCATAACTTACAGCTATCATACAATTAGGATTCATTATTGTGCTCCCATTTGTTGGAGTGCTCTCTTCACCTTATAAATTCCTATTTGTACTCTTGGGATTAAGATTACTAGCGCTTGTAATGTTTTCCTTTTTTTCCATGTGGTCTACTGTCTGGGACCTTTGCTCTTAGGGCTAAAATATCAAAATAATGGTTTATAATAGTACAGTTGTGGAAGATGTGTAATTTGTATGCATGTATGTACAAGATATTGGTATATTTGTTTGTATGTAGGTAGGTGCATATTTATGCTTAGCATCGTTAACCATGCTGGTTCAGTCTTGTAGGGAAATCTAATATACCTACCGTGCTAAGTATACAATGCAGAATTCTTATATATTATGAACAGGCTCGCCTACCTGAAGCCCGGTTTGTTTACTGCTCAGCAACTGGTGCATCTGAGCCAAGGAACATGGCTACATGGTCCGGCTTGGACTTTGGGGAGATGGAACATTTTCCCGAGATTTCATGATTTCTTAGGTTTGCTTTTTATCATCCATTTCCCAATTTTTAGTCACTGTAAATTTGAAATTAAGTGATATTGCCAGAGTAGTTTTGTTATTGATTTTGGCGTCGTTTGGCACTCTTAAATGGATGCCCAAAAGCTTTTAGTTTTGTCTCTAATCATCACCGGCAATGTCATTGTTTGTGAATTTATGCAACAATATCAAAGAAATCTAGTTGGTAGACCTGTCACGTAAGCACCACAGAATGACAATCAACAGGTGAGAATTGCCTTGTCCTTTTGATAAGATGGAAAGGTTTCAAACACTATAAAGGATAAATAGGATCTGAAGAACCGCGTTCAAGATCTGTGAGATTTATATTCGTCATTTTTGCCCTTCATGTACTTGAACTTTAGATGAAATTTTTTTCTATGTGGATTGGAATTTATATTTCACATCAGTTTTCCATTTGGAAAGCCCTATTTTTATTACTAAACGCATAATTACTGTGCCGCGTAGTTAATTATTACTTTCAAGTATATCCACTCTTCCAAGGTTTTACCAAGAATAGGCAATACTGCATCAGTTTTGAAGTTCTGGCTTATTCTGTTGAACACAAAAAAATGTTATTAAGAATTAGGTGTTATAATTTTTGCTGATGGGCATATTAGGAGCCCTTAAGTAGTGATTCGAAACGAATAATTCTTTGTGTTCTGTAGGCATGTGTGTTTAGTCTCGTACATTAAGCTATAAAGGAGCCGAATTTGAATGATTGAAGCCCCATGAAGAAAAAATGACGGTATATGGGTTATTTTTTGGATTTTCCACATGCGTTTGATTATAATGCAAGTTTCAAACTGTATTTATTTTTATAATAGATCTTATTAGAGGCACTCTAGTTTTCCTACATGTAGTGTTTACGCTGAAAATCTATTTGATTGCTTGGTTGTAAAGTGTTAGAATGAAAAATATGCAAGGGCCCAATACGAGGCCCCATCTTGGCGCCTCGTTCCCTCCGTAAGTTTAGGCTCATCATCATAGATTCAGGGATTGCTTGCTCATTTTCCTCTTCGCTATATTAATGTAGCAAATGTTTGTGTAATTGGTTATGGGAGGGACATCAGGTCCTGCTATTTTTGAGGACCTTTAGCCAGAGACTGAGCAGGTGGTTAACCTTCTTTCATTTTTTCAGCTGGCAACTTTTGTTTTTTAGTGTCAATCTCATTTAATGAATTGCAGTGGATTCAATGACGCTATAAATGGGTTTCCTGATGATGGGTGGTCTTTAATGGGAAGTGATAGGGTTGAGGATGTGACAATAACTCTAACTTATCTTCTAATAAGCTTATTGGCCCTCATTCAATTTCTGCCATGTTTTCTAATCTCGGGATCCGTATCTTATGTGCAAAAGCATCCATGCTACTTCAGGTTTAATTTTGTTTAACAGTTGTATACCTTGAAATCCAACTTTGGGTGTATTGTTTGTGTAATTGGCAAAAATATGTGGTTCCTTAAATTTTGCACCTTTTTGAATTAGAAATGGGGTTTTGGCATGATCTTGGTCCCTCGTCTTTCCAACTTCTAGTGAGGGGCTAAAACACAGACTAGACACCGATTTTCATATTTTTGCATTCATAAATCGAGGTCTTTTTATATGATTTGTTGCATAATGTGCCTCCTTCATTGCTAGTTCAATTAATGAGGGAGCATCGTTTGGAGTGGGCGGACTCTGGTGTTGATGCTTATTCTGCTTCTTCACTGAGAGTTAGTCCCTTTGCAGTTTCTGGTATGAGGGTTGGTAATGGCTTCCTGGGAAGCCATGTTAATATTCTCTAGCTCATACAGTGGAGAATGAGGAGGTATTTTTTTTATCAAGATTCTTCTCATTTGTATTGTTGTAGATGATGCTCTGTACAATTTGATTTTTGCAGGTCCTGGAAGTTGTGAGGCTTGGAGGGGCATTGGATTAAACCAGGATGATTTTCTGGCTAGGATTTGCATCTGTTACAGGTTGGATTCTTGAATATAGCTTGTGTTTATTGCATTTTCTTAAATCTCATTTCATTTTTTGG